>JAXCGZ010020805.1:152500-189486 GCA_037179515.1 Halocaridina rubra | reverse complement strand
AGACTCTACTACTGCATTATCAACTTTCTCTTTAATTCTATCTTCTATCAATACATCTTGCCTCTTGACACTATCCTCTAGTGCACTAATCCTATGAGAATTTTCCTTTACTTGCTGTTTAATAGGGCCTAAATGCTTTAAAAATTCCTTAGCTTTTATGTCACACTTGCTGAATTTGTAATAATATTGCATGCCTGACACATCCTCTGCCGCTTTACAAAATTTTTTGTGAGTATTACCATAGCTTCACATGATGCATGCACCCAGTAATCAAAATAGTCACAACAAATACCATAATTTCCTTTTCCAGGGCTTGTACACTTCTTCATACAGTGGCCACAAAGATTCTTAGCCAATGTACATTTTCCTCCTTCATCCGCCATGATTGATTGCAGCCGGTGTTCCGCAAGGCCATTGAACGGAAACAGAAGTCAGTAATCTATTCTAAACATTCACTTTTCTTCCTTGTGGGGAATTCCTTGATGATCTTTTGTACCTTAATCTTCACCCTTAACCTCCCTAACTACGAAAAAGGTAATATGCAACCATAAAATTTTGCGAAAATCGGCGAGCAAATAACTCCTTGTTTCGACTGCCACCTATCGTCCATTTAAATAATAATAATAATAATAATAATAATAATAATAATAATAATAATAATAATAATAATAATAATAATAACAATATTTTTTTTTATGAATAATATAATTTTAATTTAAAAACGTGACTTTTAAAATGGTAATATGAACTAACCCTGGACAGTGGAAGATTTTCGAGTTTGTTTACGTTTGGACTTGGAGGTCTTCCATTTTGTTGAAGAATTTGACTATTTCTTTTGCACTTTCTGGAGAGTCTCGTCATAGTCTTAGCGGACTTGTGATGTTCTAGATAGATAATTAAGGTTATTTTTATATATGAAATGAGTTGTGTTATCGTAATAATATACTGTAATTGTGTATTAAGTGCTTATTAAGAACTCGTACAGGTATTATGAAAATGTTCACTATGTTGACATAAAAAGGAATTGGCCTGTGTGTTTTATTATGTCAATTTAAAAATGAAGTAAATTGTTCTGGTCCATAATGATGAAATGCTCTGTACTACTGATTTCCTGAAGCCTAAGTCGCCTATAAGGTTAATAAATAAAAGAAGGGGGGGGGATGGGGAAGTTTGAATTAAGTAAGCGTGTGCAATTTCTCCTAAAGACGACTGACCTAGGGAATTAGCCCGAACTTAACCCAACTTAGCAAGTATTAAAGAATAAAGTTTTCACATCAAAGCCTTTCATTCATTAACTAATTTTTATATATTTTTACGGTTAAGATTCGTTTTATGCACCCTTTCTATCTTTGGAAAACTATTTTTCTTGTAGATTTTAATGTGAAGGGGCAATCGTGTGCTTTTGCACAAAGAGTTAGAGGCAATTTTCCAAAGGGGTAATCATTCGTACACCGGGAATAACAAGATAACATACACAATATTGAATTCCGTGTCTTAATTCATGGCAATAAATATTAACCCATCAGGATAATGAAACTTCCTTGTATACCATCGTGCAATAAGTAGCTATGATATTAGGTTGTAGGTAGTGTTTGCAAATGTGATGAATAAATTTCTAGAGAATATCAAGCAAAAAAATACCTTAATGACCATGAATATTCTTTACATTTCCTCTATTGTGGGTAAACTTTGCACATACTTAATATAGTCAAAACACTCAAGCACCCCGTTTATTGAATTTACTTAGAAATCTGGAGATTTGCTACAGGTATACACAAGGAACCTGTTGCTGCCTATAAGGATCTGGAGGTTACGTAAGTTCCTCGCAGTCTCCAGAAGTAATATCCTGAAGGAGGTTAGGAAAAAAATATTTAATATGAAATCGCTTGGTAATACTTCTAAATGCTGTCATTTGCTAGTACTTTTGACATGATGGATTTTTCTTTTCTGCAATGTTAGAGCTGTTTGGTGCGCTGAAATTTTTCAAATAAATATAAAAAACAACAAGACTTGTTAGCCTAACCAAATCTAATTTTGCCTATCAAGTTACATGTGTGTGTCACTATTAATCCCTATTCGAATGAGAGTTGACTTAGGTTGAAGCTGGAGAATTAAGCCTGGATGCCCTTCCTAATGTTCCACGGTGGATTCAGTCATGTATCTGCCCCTTCCCAACTCGAGTGATTTACCACTGGTCTAACACTTGTCCATTATCAAGTTATACTAATTATTGCATTAAAGACTTACTAGTGCAGTTTTTCCTTTGGGTGATACAGGAAAACTTAATATAAGTTTTGCCCATACACAGGAATACAGTTTACTCATTTGTCTCAATAGTTTTTTTTTCCTTTTGCAGAATATGGAATCAGACATAGAAGAAGACCATGAAGACCACTCACAATCCTTTGTCACTGGAGATGTCGACAAAAGTGAGACTGAGAGAAAATTGGACAGTAGCCATGATGTCGTGTGCAAGTGTCATTTTTGCTGCGTTTTATTAACAGGAGGTATCAAATCCATGCCCATTGATCTAAAAGACTCTTTGCCATCAAGCTCTCTGGATCCACTGTCTCTTCTCCAGTGCTTTGGGTTGGGTATAATTAGCGATGAGCATGTCAGACATGCCTCTAACACACGGGTGTGTAATAAATGCTATGTTGTCATAACAGAATGTGACATACTGTACCCTCATTTGCATGCTGTAGTGTCAAAGTTAAGAGAGGTATGGCCAGAGAAGCTGAAAGGAATTAGGACTTTATCATTTAATGTCTCTTTCCTTAATAATGAAGATGATGATTCCTCTCATTCCCAATTAGTATATAAAAGGAAAGACCCTTTTGTTAAAACCAGTGACAGAAAAAGTACAAAATACAATGAGAAAACTGTCAGTGAAGATTTATTCATTCCAGATGTTCTGCTTTCTTTTTCCTACATTAAAGAAAATAATATGGTTGCAGACACGTTCAAGAAACTCGCCAAGAAACCAGTGGAGACTAAAGTTTTCAGGCGCAAATCATATTTGTGTGAATTTTGCAATACTGTATTAAAGAGTGCGAAAGACTGGAGCATTCATGCTGGTGTTGTACATAAAATTATACCAAAATGGCAGTTATTTAATTTGCAATCAAATTTAAAACAGTGCATACACAAGGAGGTCCAGTGGAATGATAAGCAGGCAAATATATGCAGGCGTAAACTGGGCATATCCCCTGTGAAGCGGAGATGTTTTGCTTGCGCTCATGATTTTGAAGATAGAAGTGTTTTTGTATCACATCTGGAAAACTTTCATTCAATTTCTTTAAGTATATTTTCTGGTCAGACAGACAAAGCAATCTCAAGCAGAGCAGAAAAACCTCGAATTAAATGCAGATCTGTTGAAGGTAAACTTAACGATGATCCAGAAGCTGAAGTACCTCATGGCAGTAAAATTTATGTCAATATTTTGAAAAAAGAAAAAGTCAATCACTATGCAGACAAGTTACCCAAGAGAAAATCTAAACTAGCAAGAAACTTAATCAGCATCGCTCAGGTCAAAGACAAAGGCAAAATGAGAAACGTGAAGATCATGTACACACCTCACTGGCGATGCAGACTTTGTGGTGAAATATTTACTAGTCAGAATGATTTTGAAAATCACAAAAGAACAAAGCATTTTGAATCGACAAGAGTGAAAAAGAAAAAGACCGTAGACATAGACGATATCACAAACAGTAATTTGGACGCATCCAAATGTCCCATAAATATGTTCCCACTTAAAAAGGTGCCATGTAACATTTGTGGTTTAGTCTTTGACAATAAAGATGCTTTGAAAGAACATCACAGTGTCACTCATGAAAGATACGGTGTGGTATTGGAGGGCGATGGCCAAGGTGGTATACTGGACCAACGTATAAAATTGCCAGAGGAAGAAATAAAACAAGTCTTGTTGCCAAAGGTTAAACCAGAACCTGAAGCTGTTGCTACAGACATTGATGAAGACAAAGAAATACATGCTTGTAATATATGTCAAGAAGAGTTTTCAAGCCACTTAGAATTAATACAGCATGGCTGTTCTGCACATGAAAATAATCCCAGTATAACTGGAGGCAACAAACTTGTCATGATTGAGTGTAAGATCTGTCAGCGTCGCCTTCATGGAGCAAATGCCCTTCGTCTTCACATGAGCAGAACGCACAAGGAACACATCGTGAAGCGAGCCAGGAAACACGAATGCAAGATGTGTCTGTTGGAGGCACAAACGAAGACAAAACTCATGAAGCATATGAAAGAAAAGCATGATATTGACCTCATGCCAACGGCAGACTGTCACATATGTGGCAAAACCGTCAATGCCAAATATCTTGAGAGACACATCGCAATTGTACACGAAAAAGCCAGAAACTATCCTTGTAATTTTTGCAGTATGAAATTCCCCAGCCGCGAATACGTAAAGAGCCACATATATTTTGAGCATGCCAATACAAAATGGAAATGCGAGCAATGCCAGTTGGAATTTGCAAAATATCATCAGCTACGACTGCACAGACTTAACGTGCATAGCAACGAAGTTCACGCTTGTACGGTCTGTGGCAAAGGTTACAGACGAAAAGGCGATTTGAGTGTCCATTTCAAGAGGTGTCACGATGTTAGAGAGCCTCATGTATGTCATCTGTGTCCCAAATCATTCCTCGAAAGATCTAAACTCAGAAATCATCTGATGGACAAACACGGAATGTCTTGGGAATCAACGTTGTCGAAAGGTTACGCTCGTCACTTACGAGAGAATAACTGTCTGACACGACGCAAATGGAAGAGCGTTCGGGCCCTTCAGAGTAAACCCGACAACGAACACAGCGTTACTTATAATGAAGATCAGGTTACCACAGAAGAAGGTTACGAAAGTACGATACAGCACGAAAACCTGGACAATCCAGCTAAAGTAGATGTATTAGACAAGCAACTGGAGGAGGCAGAATTCAGCATTGTGGAAGTTTCTGAGGATGCGATTGGCGAGATTAGTTACATTATCCTTGAGGAGGAACCTGCATAACTATTTAGCATAAATAAATGTTCCCACTGTTGTTTCTCTTTTAAAAGCAGAATGATTTGTCTTGTTCCTCCTTTAAAAGCAGAAACAAATGTTCTATCTTGTGCCTCTTTTGAAGTTTAGTAATATCAAGAAACAAATAAGCAAACTTTAAATTTTTATCAGAAAACATGAAGTACAGTCATTTAACCATTAATGGATTACAGTGCAATATCCAGTCTTATGTTAAACCATCATCCACCGAATCA
This sequence comes from Halocaridina rubra, assembly GCA_037179515.1. NCBI lineage: Eukaryota > Metazoa > Arthropoda > Malacostraca > Decapoda > Atyidae > Halocaridina > Halocaridina rubra. Next base: position 184,212 of record JAXCGZ010020805.1, on the reverse strand, counting down.
AAATCCTATTATTATTATTATTACTGTTATTTACAGTACTTTGGCTATATAAGGAACATAATATGTAGGAATTTTGTTGACTGCCAAATAACACAACATCCACTTGTTTAGAAAATAACCTAAACAAAGTATAAAAGCGATATTTATCTGAGCTACTGTGTCCTCTAGGAAAGAACTAAAAGTTGGACTAAGTAAATTCTTATATTCAGTACCAAGTATCTGTGGAAGTACAATTTATCTGAACAGTATATTTTTTTCCTCCTTCAACAGTTGAAAAATTTTGATTTGGAGTTTGTTAATATCTTCTGATGGATTAAATCACACATAAACATCGATATTATTTTATAACTATTTAAACATAAATACCCAATCATACAATGCTGGATTAATGCTTGAAAACATAGCATTTTGGATTTTGTGTAAATTGTTTTATCACTAGATTGTCACTAAAATTAATTTTTCAAAGCAAATCATATTAAAGCTGTGGTGTCTTTCTATAACAGTTGCACTGTTTTATGTGCCACAATTTGTCCCCATTTCAGTGGGTATAGACACAAACATAGTATGAGAATAAAGACTGTATGCCCTTCTTAGGGCCTTGCTCACTCTACCACTGAGCTGATACAGCTCTTCTATCATTTTTATGACCTTATGCATAAAATAATAAAAATATACAGGTGTAGGTTGGATGCTGAAGACTTATCTTTGCAATATGTATATGGTGACTTTTAATACTACATGGATGTGTAATTTAAAAATTGAGCGATGGCAGTGTCTTCATGAATATAAAAGTCTGTGTATGTATGGATGAAACTGTTGAAAGGTTGTTTCAGTTAAATATATGGTAATGGATACATTAAGGCATTCCAAATGAAATGTTTTTCAGCATAAGTATAAAATGACTGATACTGTTGCTTGATATGGTTCATTGTATTATAAAGATGCATATAAGGCATTTGGCATGAAATACCAATATCATCAAATATAGTAGAGTATCCGAGAAGAACTGAATTAAAATTGTTACCACCGATGTGTGTTTCAAGAATTTATGATAATGTATTTTGGTTTGACATAACAAGCACTTGCTCTCAAGGCCTGAAACGTATATTTAGATAACCCATTGGTGAAAAAAACATGTATAGAATCAAAATCTTTTGTATTTACCATTCTTGCTTCAATATAAAAGTCTAGTGTAGGCTTCCTACTAAGTCTGTGGTGTTCTTGTTTCCATTTAGTGTATAGCTAATAATCCTCATTCAAATAGGAATTGACAGAAAGGTTGGAGCTAAAGAATTAAGGCTGGATCCCCTTTCTGTTGCCCTGTGGTGGGCTCAATCATGGGTCTGTCACTGGCTGAGTAGAGTGCTCAAACCACTGCACCAACACTGTCACCATTAAGTCTCTGGTGTATTGACTGAAAAATTTTAGAGTTCCTGTGTTTTATATATATATATATATATATATATATATATATATATATATATATATATATATATATATATATATATATATATATATATATATATATTTATTTATTTATTTATTTATTTATTTATTTATTTATTTATATATATATATATATATATATATATATATATATATATATATATATATATATATATATATATATATATATATATATATATATATATATATATATATATATATATATATATATATATATATATATGAAACAATGCGAGAAAGCAATGGGCTGAATATTTTGAAGATTTGCTGAATGTACAGGAGGATAGAGAGGCAGATATAGTAGCAGTATGGGGAGTTCAAGTTCCAGTAAGGAGAGAGGAGAATGAGAGAGAGAATACAAGAGAGGAGGTGAAGAGGGCATTGAATGCAACAAAAGCAGGTAAAGCACCTGGAATGGATGGTGTAAGAGCAGAAATGTTGAAAGAGGGGGGTGTAACTACTGGAATGGTTGGTGAGAGTGTTTAATATATGTTTTATGTTGTCAGTGGTGCCAGTGGACTGGGTAATTGCAAGTATAGTGTCACTATACAAAGATAAGGGAGATATACATAATTGTAGTAATTTTTGGGGTATAAGTTTGCTGAGTGTGGTAGGAAAGGTGTATGGTAGGATACTGATAAATAGGATTAGGGATAAAACATGTTATTGCGGAAATACAGAGTGGTTTTAGGAGAGGTAGGGGATGTACAGATCAAATTTTTATAGTTAGGCAGATATGTGAGAAGTATTTGGCAAAACGTAAGGATGTGTATTTTTCATTTTTTGATCTGGAGAAAGTGTATGATAGAGATGCAATGTGGAATGTTTTGAGATTACATGGAATTGATGTAGATTGTTAGCAGTGAAGTTTATATGAGGGCAGTAAAGCTTGTGTTAGGGTGGAGAGTAAAGTGAGTGGTTTGCAGTGAGAGTGGGGTTGAGACAGGGATGTGTGATGTCACTGCGGCTGTTCAATTTGTATATGGATGGAGTGGTTAGAGAGGTAAATGCTCGAGCATTTGGTCGCAGATTGAAGCTTGTAGATGGGAATGAAATTGAGTGGGAGTTGAATCAGTTGCTGTTTGCAGATGATACTATGGTGGTGGCAGACTCTGAGAGTAAACTGTGTCAGTTACAGAATTTGGAAGGGTGTGTGAGAGAGGGAAGTTGCGAGTGAATGTGGGAAAGAGTAAGGTTATGAGCTATACAAAAAACGAGGATGGTGCTAGACTGAATGTTATGTTGAATGGAGAGGCACTTGAGGAAGTAGACCAGTATAAATATTTAGGCTCAGTTTTAGCTGCAAATGGAGTGCAAGCAGATGTGCATCACAGAGTGAATGAAGGATGCAAAGTGTTTGGTGCGTTGAAAGGAGTAATGAAGACTAGAGGGCTGGAAATGATTGTTAAGAAAATTTTGTATGAGAAAGTGGTTGTGCCGACTGTAATGTATGGCTCAGAGTTATTGGGTATGAAAGAAACTGAATGTGTTTGAGATGAAATGTCTGAGGAGTATGACTGGTGTATCGCGGTTGGATAGGGTTAGGAATGAAGAAGTGAGAGGGAGATTGTGTGTGAGGAGAGATATGGCAGCTAGAGTAGATATAAATGTTTTGAGATGGTTTGGTCATGTAGAGAGGAAGGATAAAAAATGACTACTGAAAAAGGTAATGAAATTGGAAGTTGATGGGAGAAATACCAGAGGGAGCCCTAGGTTGGGGTGGATGGATGGAGTAAGGAGGGCCTTGAATGATAGGAGAATGAATGTTAGGGAGGCAAGTGAGCGTGCTAGGAATAAAAATGCGTGGCAAATGATTGTGATGCAGCTCTGCTTGGCATCTGCTGTTATCATGGAGTGCCTTGTAGAGGCAACCTGTGGTAGAGGATTTGGTAGTATGAAGCGACGTAAGTTGTGGAAGAGGGGGGAGGATGGGATGTGGCACTCCAGCAGTACCATCCAAACCCTTTGGGCAAATCCCGTGTCATTGCTAGAAGAACGTAGTGTAACCACACGTTGTGTTATTTTGCTTGTTCTTTGTTGTCGGCTACCCCCCAAAATGGGGGAAAATGCCAAGGTAAATAAAAAAAAAAATATATATATATATATATATGTATATATATATATATATATATATATATATATATATATATATATATATATATATATATATATATATATATATATATATATATATATATTATATATATATTAAAATTCATTAATTCTGTATAGTTTGTTTTTTGTAGTAGTTAATTGTCTTTAGCCTAAATACTGTACAGTACTGCATATGTATGTACTCCACAGTAATTTTGTTTACCTAAACGCAGCTTATGAACAGACTTCTGGAACCTAACTCATTAGTAAATTGGGGAGTGTCTGTCTGTATATATACACTTAACCCTTGATTTAGCTAGGGGGACCGTAGTCCATTAAATCACCTTATTCGTTAAATCTGCAAGGAAGGGGTCTTTAGTGACTAGTATCAAAGCTCATACAGTGGTGTTCCCAAAAAGTGTTCTTGTGTTGGATTGTTCTTGCGTTGGATTTATTTTTCCCATTGAAAAGCATGTAAATTTAAGTAATCCGTTCCTGGTCACAATAAATATGCATTAAAAAAAATTTTAGTCACTAAAAACATGAAATATAATACAGGTTAAATGTATTTCATCTGTAAAAGGAAAATTACATTAATAATAGAAAGGAATTCTTCTCTATTAAAGTAAAATGTGTACATATTCAGGTATACAGTATACACTAGTCGATACTCAGTATAAAATAGCGAAGTCCAACACTTAGAAATAGTTGTTACATTCTCCCACGAATTTCATATACAGTAGGAAAGAGTACATACTGTAGGTAAAAAACAATTATGTAGGTAGTACACAGTACTGTATTTACCTTTGGGCATGATTGTTGTTGGCATACATGGATGGTGGGGGAGGAGGAGGCTCACTAATTATTGGAAGGAGAGCCCCCAATATCACAATCACTTTTAACCTTCTTAAGAGCCACAATAAGGGCTATATGAAAGGTAAAGCAATGCAAAATAAAGCAAGAACTATGAACAGATCATGAACAAACCACACAGCGTGGGCACCAATGCAGAACTGAGAGCAGGCGAGTGGGACACGCGGTGGCTTGGCCAACATGTGTGATCATGGGTTGGATTTTGTTTGTGGGTTGAGGTAAAAATTTGTTTAAAGTTTTGTTCGTGGGTTGGGGTCACCACTGTATTTAGAAAAGAAGAATACTGTACTCCTTGTTATACTTTTCATCAATAAGTACACTATACACAACACCCAATGGGAAAGTATTTCATAAACAAAAAATGTAAATAAGTATAATGAAATAAAATAAAGTACAGATTATAATAAAATAAAATCAGCCTTACCTATACTATGGATGGTGAAGAGCTGTTCTTGATATGCATGATCGTAGCAGTGGGGGCTCAGAAATTTATTCCGAGTCATCGGAGCTTTCACTCTCCAATGATCCTAAGCATATGGATGAGTTCAATAAGCGAACTAATAGATTTAGAATAGCCATGCACAGAATATTTAAGGGCGTAATCCATTTATTTTTATTTCAGCTTACGAATTCAGAAACGGTTTGCTTCTTTGTGTCATATTCTTCACAAACACTCATTTCTGTAACAAAACTCTCTTTTTAATTACTCAAGCTTTTGATTTAATCTTAAGTTGACTCTTTTTCTGCTTTTTTCGTTTCCTACAAATGACATGGTTACTACGTTGTATAGAAAATCACTTCGACTGTGATAAATAAAAAACTGGAATATGTAAATCAAGTAAAAAATTATGGAATAATAGCAGAGGTTCAGAATAGAGAGACTGAAACTTTAGCTTGTAGCAGAGCCAATGAGATGCTAGCTCTTACAACAGGAGTCAGTGCCAGAAGCCAATCAGCAGTGAGCATAGGACTTTTTGAATGAAATTTTCTAACTTGGTGCAGTGCATTCAAACACATGGCAATGCATGTAAAAAAGCAAAAGCCTGTGCCAGCACAACTAGCGGCCAGCTTTGAAGTCAGTCAGTGCTGCATGGCCATCAAGTGGTGAATAAGGGACTTTTAAAATGAAAAATTCTAACTGAATGATAAAGAGAAAAATCGCTTCATATTTTTTGGCCATTAAGTCCGAAGTGCTTTGAACCGAAGTCTGTTATATCCAGGGTTGTAAATACCTAATTGTGTGTAAAGGAAAAAGCCCATGATGGCTCACTGGGTATACTGAGTATGCCTTGGAAACTTGTTTTCAAAATATATAAAATAGACAATATATATATATATATATATATATATATATATATATATATATATATATATATATATATATATATATATATATATATATATATATATATATATATATATATATATATATATATATATTATATATATATATATATATATATTAATAACACTGAACTTTAACATACAGTCTAAAATGGTAGGAAGAGCCCATTAAATAAAACGAAAAAAAATATATATAAAAAGTACTTTGAGAAGGTGGCCAGTTAAGGTCACGAAATTAATAAGTACTTTTTATATATTTATTTTCGATGTTTTATTTGATGGGCTTCTACCATATAATATATATATATTATATATATATATATATATATATATATATATATATATATATATATATATATATATATATATATATATATATATATATATATATATATATATATATATATATATATATATATATATATATATATACAGTGGTGATCCCAACCCACGAACAAAATTTTACCCGAACTCACGAACACTTATGTGTTGGCTAAGCCACCACGTGTCCCACTTGCCCACTCTCAGTTCTGCATTGGTGTCCACGCTGTGTGGTTCGTTCCTGATATGTTCATAGTTCTTGCTTTATTTTCCATTATTTTACCTTTCATATAGCCCTTATTATGGCTCCTAAGAAATTTATGTGTTAGTGATATTGCGGGACTCTCCTTCCAAAAATTAGTCCCCCTCCTCTACTATCATCCATGTATGCCAGCAGCAATCACCCACAAAGGTAAATACAGTAGTGTTTCGTACCTACATTATTTTTTTTTACCTACACTATGTACTCCTTCCTACTGTATTTGTTATTTGCGGGAGAATGTGACAACTTTTTCTAAGTGTTGGACTTTGCTATTGTTTACTGGGTATCAGCTGGTTTATACTGTATACCTGAATATGCATATGTTTTACTTTAGTAAAGTAGAATTCCTTTTTATTATTAATGTAATTTTCCTTTTACAGATGAAATACATATAACCTGTATTATATTTCGTGTTTTTAATGACTAAAAAAATTTTAAAATTAATATTTGTGACCAGAAACGGATTAATTGAATATACATGCTTTTCAATGGGAAAAATAAATCAAAGCCACAAACAATCCAACCCAAGAACAGTTTTTGGTTACGTTCCAAATGGCCGTTTCGTAAGTTGATTTATCTGTAAGTGGATATCTGGCATGGGGACGAGAAAAAGAGAGAGAAACTCACCACCACCTTTTTTTATCAAGTCAAGCCTATTTGCTAAAGTTATATATACCCTTTTATGCATTTCTTTTCCTGGAAATGGCATGTTATACAAAATATTGAGTAATAATCACTATAACACAACAACACTTATGAAAGATTAAAATATTAATATAAATATGTTACCTACTTAGTATGTGCAAGAAAAGTGGATCGTTAGATCTTGATGTTGGAATGTTGGTGGTTTCACCTCCCCCTTTGAATTGCTTATAGCCCAAGACTTCTTTTCACACATTTAGGCATTTATAATTTTTTGTTTAGTTATGGTCCTAAAATACCTGTACATGCATTTGAAAGAAAGCATTGTGTTCCATATGTTCAATTAGCCATGCTTTCTTCTTCCAAGGTGAAAATACTTCTCTCTTATTCACTCATGGATTAAGTCAGCTGTGGCTAGGGGCCCCAAAGAGTATAAGTTAATAAATTTGTAACTATGATTTTATAGTAATTTTAATGAAATTTTCATCAGTCTTTTTATATTTATTTATGTTAAATAGAAATCTTTTTGAGATTTTTTACTCTTATTATTTTTATGTAGATAAAATTTAAATTTTATGTACTGTCTCTAATAGGTACAGAAAAAAGAAACATTTTTAATAATATGCAAAACAGAGACAAGTTACAGTAACAGTGCATTACATACATACAGAAAAGTGACAAGTCTCTCTTTCTCTCCTGTACACACACACACATCATAAGCATTGTTTGTGTCTCCTGATAATCGTAAGTTGAGGAGTCTGTATATTCCCTGAGAGGTCTGAGGAAAAGTCCGGGATTGGCAATGCTTTCCTCAGGGGCTGTTCAGCCAGGCAGATTAAATTATTATCACCTCTCTTAGTTTCCAAATCTGGTGAATGTTTTTAAAACTCAAAGTAAAAGTAGTCACACGGGTTGTCAGTTGCATACAAACCCCATACCCCAATTAAACCAATCCTGCATCTTTAGCCATGCCATAAAATATGGATTCCTTATTGGAGAGTAGATCAGCTGGTGTCGCAAATTCTGCAATTTTCCCTTTATCCAGAACCATAACCCTATAAAAAAGAAGAGATGAAGGTTGGATCTATTTACATCTAAACAATGCATTGCAAAAGAAATGTCTCACAGTACATGTCATAAGGTTAACTACTGTAATTTATCCCTTTGCCACAAAAATATGGCCTTGGATGACCTCCCTGCCATAGAGTTCTGCCCTCTTATTACCTCCTTGCCATAAAATTCCACCCTCCTATTACTTCCTTACCACAGAATTCCAGCCTATTATTACCTCTTTGCTTTAGAATTTCACCCTCATATTACATCCTTTTCATAGAAATCTGTCCTCGAAATACCTCCTTGCCAATGAATTTGCTCTTGTATTATCTACTTGCCAAAGAATTTCACTCTTGTATTACCTCCTTATCATAGCAGTCCACCTTCGTATTACCTCTTTGTCACAGACTTCCACCTTCGCGTTACCTCCTTGCCATAGAATTCTGGCTTCGTATAATTTCCTCAAAAGAATTCTCCCCTCATATTAACTCCCTGCCATAGATTTCTGAATTCGTATAACTATTTTGCCATAAAATTCTGCTTTCATATTACCTCCTATCCAAAATATTCTGACCTTGTATTACCTCCTTGCCATATAATTCTGCACTTGAATTACCTTCTTGGCATTGAAATCTGCCCTTTTATTACTCCTTGTCATATAATCTTGCATTTTAATTACCTTCTTGGCATAGAAAACCGCCCTCATATTACCTCCTTGGCAGGGAAATCTTCCTTCATATCACCGTCTTGCCACAGAATTCAGTCCTCACATTACCTCATCAGATAATTCTTCCCTCATGTTACCTCCTTGCAACATGGAAACCTCTAAAAAGGCTATCATGACTAGGGTAGAATTTCTACTCTCTATAAAGAAACAATTACCGGTAGGGATAGATGTGATGGGGCTTGCAAATCCTCGCTACTTGAAATTTTTTCCTGTCACAAGACAACTGACATAATAGGAGAGGATGAATAGGGTATAATACAACAATATTTTAAGTTCTTTTTCTATGGATATAGCTAGCCTGCTAGCTTAGAAGGATAGGATGTATCATCTGATGAAAATATTATTTATCATGTGTACTATATATATACAAGAGCCATAATCCCTCTTTTAAGGGGTGTTTGCAGGTGGAAAATAAAGGAGGAAATCCAAGTCCCCTCACTCTGACTTAATTAGTCAACTTTTACAACACAATGGAGAACATGGAGGAGGTATATTTGTCCCCCCACCCCAAAGGAAGAAAAAAGAAAATGGAGAGAGAGATAGGAGCAAAGGCCACTCAGCTCTCCACTTGAACTGAACTCAACCATAGTCTAAGAGAGGGGATATTTTTTTGGAGTCAGATATAACGTAACACTGATCATTCAGAGATAGAAAGGGGATTATATACCAACCTATCACTGTCCATAATATTGTTGAGACGATGAGCTATTGTTATAATAGTACACTCGGCAAATTCCTTACGGATTGTGGCCTGAATTAAATCGTCGGTGTCCAGGTCAACAGCCGCAGTTGCTTCATCTAAGACGAGGATCTTCGATCTTCTAAGAAGTGCCCTTGCTAAGCAAACAAGCTGCCTCTGTCCAACGCTGTAAAAGGAATACAGAATTTATCATACACTAAATCATTTTATGATATTAGTCACAGAAAAATGTAGAATGGGAAAGTATATTTATGTTCTGCTTCATTCAAGAAACTAACGTGTTTCACTAATTGGCTATTATTTTCCATGTCATCTGATGAGTTGCTATATGTTAATATAAAATTATCATATTAGGAGAGATATGCAAAATTAAACACATATACGATAGCAGCAATCTGCCTTGTAAGGCGAGTGGCTAAGTCAAAGCACACATATGCATCAGAACTACACACATCCTCAGATACTCTGAGAGATCTTATATTCAATACTGAAGAATTTTACCTGAGATTTGATCCTCCCTCATCAATAGTGGTTTGAAGGGCGTGCATTTGCCCTTTTACGTAGTCTTTAAGATGGGCATTTTCGAGAGCTTGCCAGACATCTACATCGCTGTAGTTATTAAAGGGATCCAAATTGATTCTTAATGTCCCACTAAACAGGACTGGATCCTGAAGTATTGACAAGGTAAATAAAACAGATATTTGAATAAAATTAATGCCTGTCATGTAGTGCACTTCTTTGCACCACTAGTCCCGTAAATATGAGGGTGGATAGACATGTTCATGTTGAAGCTGGGGAGTGAGGGATGGATGCCTGCTTTAAGTTCTGTGGTGGAATTGAGCCTATGTTACTCGCTTCCAGATTCATGCACTGTACCAATGAGATAAAGCTCTGTAACAGTTTTAATACCTATAAGATGACCAAATTTAATTTGGTAAAAATTACTTAACATTATGAAATTAAATACGGCTGAGGTGTCAATAAAATAATGACATAAAATTTATGTGTTTATTTAAAATTTTGATTGCATAGAGGTAAAGTGCATGAGTCAGGAAGCAACAAACACAGGTTCGATTCCAATGCAGGGTGTTAGGAATGGTATCAAGCCCTCATCTCTCAGCTCCAACATGAGTGTCAATCTCCATTCGAATGGGGATTAATTGTGACACATAAAATAGTGCACGTAAAATTTTGAATATATTTATGTAATATCACATAAACATATATTCAAAGGACTGAGGATCTATCAATTATGTCGTGAAAAGTTCTTACAAAAGTTTATTAAATTATGGAAAATCTTATGCTTTACTTAAGAATTTAGTCCCCATATGGGCCTTAGCATTATGACACATTAATTTATATGTAGCCTTGACATCATAAGAAATTGATGACTGTGTATCAAACGATTATCTAGTGTTCAAAAGTAAATGCCATAATCTCCTGAGTCAGTATAGTGACTGCAAAGGAAACAAAAAAAATATTTTACATGTTTTGTAAAAAATTATTTGGGCTGTCAAACTAATGACCTGTCTCTTTATTTCTTTATATTCACTGAAAAGTAGATCGACTAAACAACTACATATCGGTAGTCACCTGGGGTATGATACTAAGACGTCCTCTAAGGTCATGAAGCCCAATTTTAGCAATGTCGATCCCATCTATATAAATTTTTCCACCAGCTGCTTCGATTATTCGAAACAGACCAAGTGTTAAAGATGATTTTCCAGCTCCTGTTCTGCCCACAATGCCAACCTGAAAGTTTGGAATAAGCTTTATGCTTACATACATAAATATACAATGGCCAAAATCCACCTTGTATGAGGGGTGGCTAAGTTAAAGCACACACATTTCTTTTATATACTGTATACCAAATCAACATAATAAATAATAATGATTCCTTCCATCTTTCATCTCTACATACAAAAGCCACAATCCTTTTTGTAAGGGGTGGCTGAGTCAAATCGCATACACTTACTAGCGATCTGATTCATTATCATAATTATAGCATTTTTAGTGCTGACAACTCCTCCATTTCATCAGATTAGACACAAAAGAGACCAAACAAGGATGTGAAGTTGTTCGTTTATGGAAAGAACACAAACCAAACAAAGGAAGGACTGCCACAAATACTCAATCTGATTTGTTGTTGCCTACAGTATAATGTATAAGGTACTTGCACTCCAAATATGCAGTAAGAGGAAGGAGAGTGAAGGGCTGGTTGTTGGTGTTCCCTAAACTACCTGGAAACAGCCTTGGATCTCTTCCTCCTTGATTTGCATTATTGCTACAACACTGCTAAGAGAATACAACGGGAAAATTAGCTAAATTTGCCAGAAGAGCCAATGGTAGGGTGGGAAAGACAGAAGTTCAAATACCCCAGTTCTTTTGCTAAGGTTGTCATGAATTAATAAAATTCGCAAGATTGAAATACTGTAATAAAATAACAAAAAACTTACCTATTCTCCAGCATTTATATAATAAGGTATTCCAGTCATGACAATACTGTCATAAAAAGATATATACTTTCCATTTTCTTCAAAAATTGTTTGACATGATATTTCTTTTACAATATTGATGTAATAATTTGACGTATATGTTTGAATTTTTCTCCAGAGTTTACTTGGCAACATATATCTTTTAATATAAAGATAAATAAACCTGTCTTTTTCTCATGATATAATTTTTGCAAGATATCCCTTCCACGACAATACTGTGATTAAAAGACAACTATAGTTGCCTTTTCTTCAGAATTTATTTAGTAAGATATTTCTTTCACAAATTTATGTAATAAAAAGATAAATATACTTCCCTTTACTCCAGATTTTACTTGACAAGATATTTCTTTTATAACATTAATGTTATAAAATATAAATATACTTTCCTTTTCTCCAGAATGTATTTGACAAGATGTTCCTTTCACAAAAATATTCCAATACAGAGATATATATACTTGCCTTTTCTCCGGAATCTATTACACGAGATTTCTTTCACAACACTACTGTAATAAAAAGACAAAAACTTATATATTCACCTTTTCTCCAGAATCTATTTGACAAGATAGTTCTTTCACAACGAGTTCCAAACCAGGTCTGTATCTTGCTTCATACTGAGAGAAAGTAATGCGGCCATTATCTGGCCAAGATGAATATGGTTTGAAGTGCTCTACTGTCCAAGGAGCTTCTCGTTCTTCCTGTTAAAAACAGTTAGTCGTCATAATAATTAATAATAATAATAATAATAATAATAATAATAATAATAATAAATAATACTAATTGTCTTGAATGTATATCAAGAGAGTTTATTTCTATGTACATGTGATAACCTAATTGTGATTACCTAATTGTGTTTACGGGAAAGAGCCCAAGCTCGTATCTTCCCGTCTCCTGATCGCTTCCATTTTATACTTAGTGATACTTATCATACCTGTCCTTAAAACTATGGATTGAGATAGCATTAACTACCTCCTCGCTTAGCCAATTCCAATTATCAAAATCAAATTTACACGTATATTCGTATGTATAATGTGTAGTTCAAGAGAGAGAGAAATCTGAGACACCAAAGATTTAATCACAAACCTGTCACCCCATAGAGATAACGATAATTCCCTCGCCTGGGCGAACAAAGAAACATTATATGAAAGTGTATCCAATAATTTTTTCCGCCTATCAAGGGGGACCTTAGCCCTAGTATCAGGGACCCCCACAAACAAGGGGAGCTTTGTAAAATTTTCTTACAGAGGGGAGTTGCTCTCGTGAGATGCTACGGGACACTCAAGTCAAAGAACGTGGGTTAGAGATACGTGGACTAGAAGACATTCGATCTTGTTTACGCAGCCCGTGATTACCGTTTGTTGGAGACATCTGGGCTTCAAAATAGATGAGTACAGAATTAGCTTATTTCTAACAATGTTTATAACTACGTGTGAGGGACAGAATGAACTCATTAAGTAGAACACTTGTAGGTAGAACGTATGTTGGGAAATTTACTATTCTGTATGAGGAAGTTTTAATCGAAGGTGAGGAGAGTTTATTTAATAATTCACATATCAGCAGTTCATAAACTCTCTTATAAAATACTTGCATGTATGCATATGCATGTAATATTAATTATATTTTTATTGGTAGAGGATCTAATTTCGAGATTGTTTTTAGGCCTATACTGAAGCTGTGTCAGGATTTCCGAATTTAGGGGCTCATGAGATCAAAGGTTAATAACATATAAGAAATTCTCCATAATAATAATGAACGAATAAAATGGTACTATAAAGGTTGTGAAAAAGACCAAACAATATGACTTAGAGATAATCAAGTGTCAGCATACTCTACACTCTACCACCATAATGTTATTTCTCCACTGATATAATGATTCGACTTATGAAAAAATAATTTTACTACAGATCAGTCAGAAATGATCGAGGCTGTAAGTCAACAATTACCCGTGGCAATATTAAACAGAAGTTTTTAATATTTTTCATTTTTCACAAATGCTCATGTGTGTGATAGGTCTCGTTATGCCTCTCTGTATTCATTTTACCGAAAAATAATATTTTAAAAGTTTGATAATATTTTTATATTTATATGCACGACTGAGGCAAGATCATCAAGCCTTTCATTTCTTCTGTTTGACATTTCATGTATCACTATTTATCTCCATTCAGAAGGGGGTGTACACAGACAGGTTGGAGCTGAGGCTGGATGTCCTTCCTAATGAACAGTAGAGAGCTTGAACATGGGTTTGTCACTTCCCAAGATGAGCGTTCTAACCTCTCCCTATCACGTTTCTGAATATATATGAGAAATTAAAATGTATTGCAAATTAGATCATATGATATTCAAGGTATATGAGGCCAAAGTAGCTCAGTGGTAAATTGTGTGTGTAAAGAAGAAACTAACGCAAGTTCGACCCCACAGTGAGGCATAAGAAAGGGCAACCAGGCTTAATCCCCCGGCTCCAAAATGTGTGTCCATCCTGATGCAAATGTGGGCTAATAGTTACACACAAAACGGAGCCTCCAATGTGCTGCTATTCAAGGCACATATAGCTCGGATGTCCCACTCTCCAAGCTATGTAATACCTTTCTATCCTTTCCCTGGCATAATACTGATCTGCTTATCACTTGTCCAACCTGTCTGTGTCCACAACCATTCGAATGGGGATTAACAGTGACATATAAAACGACAAACAATCATTCCACATGCTCATGCCATTCCAATGCACTTTATCTCATTCTATCAAGTACATCACACTTACTTGGTATTATTTATGATTTCTCAGTAATCCAGAATTATTTTTGATAAAAATTTGGACAATATTAAGAAAATCCAAAAAGCACGAAGTCTCAGATGAAATTACAAACCTATCCAGATAAGAACTTGCACATAATATGTTAGCACAAGACAGAGTTTATTTTATAGCACTGTCACTCTGAAAGGGACAGACCTTTGATCGAGACCACCACAGAGCATTATCAAGGGCATAAAGCCTTAATGCCCCAACTCCATTGTGCTTATATTCATCATCATCAGTTAATTTGGTATTCCCCATCAAGGGTTGCCACAGCGGATCACTCTTTTCCTTATACCCCTATCCCCTGTGCCCTCCTCTGTCACACCTCACACCCTCATGTCTTTCCTCACCACATCCATAAATCTCCTCTTTGGCCTACCTCTCCCCCTTCTGCTCGACAACTCCATCCTCAGCAGCTTCTCCCAACATACTCATCCTTCCTCATCATGAGGATTAATAGTGATACATATAACTACTGAAAACAACAACACCATCCAGTCTAAATTCCCTAGCTTCAACCTATTTGTATCAACTCCCAACATGGGGATTAATGGTGATGCTTAAAACGGCAAACAACAACAATATTAAAAAAGCGAAATTGACAAACAAAATGAGCTATATGATAGCCCGAACAATGTTACAATGAAATCTTACCTCAATATACTCTCGTATTCTTTCAACAGATACAATATTTGCCTCAATTTCTGCTGTCATCCTTACCAACCAATTCAATATCACTGTTACCTGCAAAGATTGCGAATAAATAGGGAGATTTACAGAATATAGTGACCTAATAGGTGTCTACAACAATGAAATAATTAGTAACACTATAAAAAATCAGAAACATACACTCAATTAATTTTCAGAATTACTTTTTAATTCTAAGGGAGCATTATCCGCTAAATGTTTTTATTAATAATCTCTATGTATATCATCGAACTAGGGTAAAATCCCCATTATAAGAGAAGTGGCTTGGTAAAAGCAAACTCCTGACTCTTTTTGGGAAGAAAGTACTAAAGATGGGCTTTCCAGTCCCCTTGCTCTGCATCATTGTTTCAACTTATACAACACGGAAGATAATACAGAGGGATTCTTACCCCCTTGTAATAATGAGCCTTTGAGAAGAACATCGAATAAGAACAAAAATTAATCTGAATATTCTATGTAATCCAGGAACGAATATATTGACTTAGATAATTAAGGTCAAGGTTGATAGGTATTCAAAAGAGAGAGAGGTCAACAGAGCTATAGAGGGATAAGGAGGTGATGCCATGAAGTTCAAGGGAATGAGAGACCTGTAAGAGATAAAATGAGTTAGACCCAAATGATTAGTAACCTTGACAAATGCTAGTGAAAGTCACCATGCCCTCAAGAAGGAAGCAATAACCAAAGGATACTTGAGGCCTGGTTTTTATGTATGGCTCTGTTTTAATTATATTCACCATATATGGAATCATAAGCATGACTGTGAGTAAATGATTTTAGGAGGGGTGAATGGAATTATTATTCTGTTATCATATATTTATCACTTTTTTCCTCTGACCCTGGCATATGCTGGTGATATGCAATAAAAAAAATTACTCACATTAAGGGCATAAGTGATGGACAATCCAACGATGCCTGGATTAATGGTCCCCCTTCCAGCAACAGCTAATATGGCTGCAGCAAAGGTTATGACATTTCCCAGACACTCTAAGCGTACGAGAAGCCACCTGTTGAAGAGAGTAAAGCAATATATATACTTTTTCTTGTTGGTTATGAGGAAGTGAGGTTTCTTAGCAAAATCATCTTGTTCTAGGCTAAAATATAAGCATCAAAATATTATAACACAGAAGATATGCATAAAAGAAATTGCATATATATATACATATACGAATCTACTATAAAAATTATCTCAAGATGGTGAGAGAAGGTAGACTGTGATGGTCTGGACGTGTACTGAGAAGAGATGAGTGGTACGCTAGGATAAGGATACTGAGGATGGAACTGACAGACAGGAGTGTGAAGGGTAAGCCAAAGAGGAGGTTATCTTATGGATATAGTGAGAGAAGATATGAGGGTGTGTGGTATGAAAGAGGAGGATGCAGAGGAGAGGCGATAAGGTTTGAGAGGGGCAAGACCCATTTGGTTTGACCATGAATAAGGAGGGATGAGAGGTACGTTGGGAGATTTATGCTGAGGATGGAGGTGCCAGACAGGAAGGAGAGAGGTAGGAATAAGAGGAGTATTTTGGGTGTGGTTAGGGAGGATATAAGGGTGTGTGGTGTGAAGGTAAAGGACGCAGGGGATAGGGCAATTTGGAAACAATTGATTCTCTGCAGCGAACCCTGACAGAAGCAACCAAGAGAGTTAACAATGATGAGAACATATCTGCACAAAATAATGATTCAAGCTGACTCTTACCTATTTATAGCAAGATTGCAAATGAAGGCGTTTGCAGCCTTATCTATTTTCTTCTGGCACACTTGAACAAAGTCTTCTTGTTTTTTAAAAGCACGAATAAGAGAGACACCTGCGGAATACAACCAGACCTAAGGATTTCTGTTATATATGTAACAACATTGCACAGAAAATGGATATTTCTGTATGAGAATCTGCTTGCAGTCAAAATTTATTACATGTAATATATATTTTGATATAGAAAATAGTCCTCTATGACAACCAAACTTTCAGATAAAATGGTAAAAACATGGAACTATTTTATGTGACAATTATTGGAAAATCTGATAACTGATGGGAAATAACCCTCAATGGGCAATCGGTCCCCTTTAATATTTTTTTATATTCGATGCCATCTCCCCCTGAGATCAGCAATGTGGCCACAACTGTTACAAAATATTCTTAAGTAGCTAGGGTTCAACATACCCTGCTTATCTTTAACTCCAATACCAGTTGTTCTGCAGATAGAAAAAAAAATTCAGGGAAGGATGAATTGACACCCAATTGCTCTCCCAGCCTTTGTAACTAGTTCTTAGGACATACAAGGAATTAAAAATGATAAAATATTTTAAGCCACTACCAAGGAGTTATGCACTTAGTCCTCAATGAAATGTGGGATGGGTACAGACATGTTGGAGCTGGGGGACTAAGGCTGGATGGCCTACCTAATGTCCTGCAGTGGGATCAAACCCTCGTCAGTCAGCTCCCGATTCGTTCATTCTCGCACTAAGCGAGGTAATATTTCAAGCAAATAGCATCAAACTTAAAAGGGGTTATCTTGTATTGCAATTGAGATATATGCCTCTTCTGGCTGAAACAGGCAACTTCTGATAAAATACTTCTGATAAGAGATCTATTTCTAAGCCTCTAATGAAAAAATATCCTCTCTCACCCCCTATTCCTTTTATCTCATACAAGAAAAGCTGGCTCTGGAACACATTTAAAGATAAGTGTGTAAAGACAAAGATATGTTCCAATACAGTACACACATTTTTACTCAGTGGTATATCTGAATAGATTTCTTGTACATATTTTAAGCATCTTGATTAAATATTGTATCCTTAAGGTGATCAAATTAAAGGAAATGTATTTTATAAACTCAATAATATTTTTTTTAGTATGATGTCAACAAAGAACTATCATCATTGAAGTGAGGATTAAGTATTTTTTGTAAGATACTCATAATTTCATGTATTGTGTAGATCTAATTATTTTGGAATATATTCCCTCTGTTGACACAGAAACACAATACATTATGGAAGAATGCGCAGCATACAACCACATGTGCCAACAACAAAACTTACACTCACTAAGAGCTCCGTAGAAAAGCCCCGGATTGGCAGTGGCCTCCTTCAGGGACACAGGGCTGTTTGGCCAGGCAGCTTAGGGAAAGTCAACAACAACAATGACACAGCATACACTCTCTGAGAGCTCTGAGGAAAATCCCGGGATTGGCAGTATAGTAGCCTCCTTCGGGAGTTGGGTCAGTTCAGCCAGGAAGCTTCGAGAAAGTTACATCAATAACAACAACCTGCTTAATATTTCCTTACCTTGTAAGCTTTCACTGAAGAAAGAAAATATGGGAGACTTGGCCAAGGCTTCGATTCTCTTGATCTGTCTTCCAGTTGCAATATAAACAGACTGAATAAAGTAGTAAGTCACCATCATTGGAATAATGACAATGGTGACGATAGGTGTTGATGCTATAATTACAATTAATGTGGTGGCAACCTGAAAAGATGATCAACATAAATCAATATGCGATCTGTGAGTTGGGAAATGGGCATACAATTTGTTAAGTATTTTTTGTGGGAACTACACTACTGTAGTGGTAAGAGCACTTGACCCAAAAAGTTAAAGAATTGCAATCCAACTCACTGTGGTGTGTAAGGAGTGGAATCCACCCTTAAGTCCCTGCTCCAACCTGTCTGTGTCCACCCCCCATACAAATAAGGATTAATAGTGACAATATGGCAAATTTAAATATTTTCCTACTTAGAATCCAGGATTCCTGTGGTATACAGTATTTACTAATTTACACAAAACTCAAGAGGGTGTGCCTAGAATAGAATGAAAGAGATTTTTGTATGACAACTTTTATGATAGTTAAATGTACATGTCAATCAACAGTTATTGTAACCTCTCCTCACACAAAAGGAGCCATATATGTCTCCCACTGAAAAGAAATTATATAGATGTGTTACTAATTAAAGTGTTTGCCATTTTATTTGCCAGTATTAAACCACATTCAAATAGGGTGGGCACAGACAGGTTGGAGCAGAGGAATTAAGGCTGGATGTCCTTCTTAACACTGTGTGCTGGGCTTGAATGCAGGTCTGTCTATTCCCAATTCGAGTGCTCTAACCACTTTTACTACTTAAATACTATAGAGAAATAGCTTCGTCACTTTGTACTAATTATGGTAAAATTTTCCTTAAAAAATCATGTAGATATAAAACTGTCCTGAATAATGACTTGCAATAATTAATGATATCTGGGTAATGTTGTATCTGCTTTTGTGGAATCTTTGAACTTATGTATGCAGTAGCAAACATGTCTAAATAAAGATAATTCCTCCAATTATAGAATCATATTTCTTTACAACTCCATTTGCACAATCTGCAACGGATACACACTTGGAAGCCACAGTAGCTCAGCGGTAGAGTGAGAGAGTTGGAAAACAACTAGTGCAGGCTTGATCCCACCACAGGGTATTAGGAAGGGCATCTAGTCCAGTCTTAATCTCCCAGTTTCAACATGTCTGCATGCATACCCCATTCGAATGGGGACTATTTGTGACACATAAAACAGTACAGTGACTCAGTGCTAGAGCACCCAAGGTTGGAAGTAACTAACAGGTAAAGAAGCTTAGTGGTAGGGCACACAATTTGGGAAGAAACTAATACTGGTTTGATCCCATCCCGATGTTAGGAAGTGCATTCAGTCTTAACCCCTTTATAGCTTCAACATGTCTATGTCCACCCCCTTTCAAATGAACACTAATGGTGACACACAAAACGGTATTGTGGTTGAGCATTTGAACTGGGAAGCGACTAATGCTCGATCCCACTGAGAGGTGTTATGAAGGGCATCCAGTATTAATCTACCTTCTAGCTCCAACGTGTCTGTGTCCATTCCCATTCAAAGGGAGACTACGTGTCACACATAAAATCGTAAAGGATACATACTTAAGGAAAAGATTAACTTACCTGTGCAAAGCATGACAAACCAGCTCCGATCAGCATTGGAAGAACACTGTCAAGCACATCAATTTCTTTACTCATTCTATTCATAACTCGTCCACTGGGATTGGTATCGAAGAAGCTCATTGGTAGGTGCAAGATATTGTTCAGCAAACGCTTGTGGATGTTTTTCCCAGCGACCATAGTTCCCGTCCATGTCACAAGAGATCCGAAATAGAAGAACAAGGCTGAAAGTGACCCATGGAAAGAATAAGTTTCATTGTAAATATGGGTCTTATAAACAAGCAAAACCCTAAGTGCTCTAAGGTTTTTCATATTTACAAGGTAAGTCACCAACCTAACTTAACCACTTAGGGGTTATTTAACATCATATGGGTTCTGGGAGTAATTCATCTTTACAATATTTATAATTTTTTATGAAAATCTGCAGTGTGACATTTTAGATTTTACCAAAGCTCATGCTTTTCAGGTTACGGATCAACCAAAGTCTCCACATATCTAATGCTTTACTCACTAAGCCTCCTGAGATGACACAGGATATTGTACAAGGATAGCCACTACCTAACCAAATAGGAGCTAAGAGGTGTGACTGAGGTATAATAGCATCTGCTAAATGTGTGCTTTGACATAAGAAACCTCCTGACATGAGGCATGAATCCCATTATAATGACCTAATTGTCATTACGGGAAAGAGCACTATGCACGTAACTCCCTGTCTCCTGGTCGGTTCCATCTTTGTGTTCAGTAATGCTTATCATATCTGTCCTCAAAACTATGAAATGAGTTACCAATAGCTACCTCCTTGCTTACAGAATTCCAATCATCAACCACTCTTACACTAAAAAGTACTTCCTTACATCCTCCAAAGAAGTTTTCTTACAAAGCTTCAAACTATGACCTCTAGTTCTAGAGACAGCCATATCAAAATATCAATCTCTATCCACTCTGTCAAAACCATGAAGAAATTTAAAAACCGTCATCATTGCCCCCCTAACTCAGGTCTAAGTCCCTGAGCCTTTCCTCATAACTGAGACTTAGTTTCGTGACATGTCTTGGAACTTTTTCCAGCTTATTTATGTTTTTTTTTTTCAAGTATGGATTCCAAAAGGGGCTGCATATTTAAGTTTTGGTCTAATATAAGTTACATACATATTTCTGAACATTTCCTTCTCCATATGTCTGAAGTCTACCCTTACATTTGCTAAGAAAGCATATGCTGCGTTACTATGCCAATTATATGCATTTCCGGAGAAATATCAACCAGTATGTTTACTCCTAAATCTCTCATATTCATGATCTCTTGAAGTTCTGCTCCATCTATTGAATATCCAAGCCTGGGCCTTCTCGCACTTGTACCCAGTCCCATTACCTTACATTTTGAATACTGAATTTCATTAGCCACTTTTTTGACCACTCATGCAGACTATCTTGGCTTTCAGAAATTCCCTACCATTGCTTTCATCTCTTACTTTTTTCACAATCTTTGCATCATCTGCAAATATATTCATGTATGAATTTACAGACTCTGGTAAGTAATTTACGTACACGAGGAACAAAACTGGCCTTAAAACTGAACCCTGTGGAATCCCGCTACTAACCCTTCTCCATTCAGACAATGAGTGTCTTACTCTAATCCTCTGTTCCCTTCCTTCTAAGTAAGTTTTTATTCATTCAGTGACAATTCCATCTATTCTAGCCATTACTTACAGCTTCTAAATAAGTTGCCTGTGTGGGACTATACCAAATGCCTTCTGAAAAATCTAAGAGCACACAACCTGCCCAGCCCTCTCTTTTCTGTAAGATCCAGCTTACTTCATCTTTAAATTCTGATACATTTATATCTGCTGATCTGCCTTCTCTAATGCCATGGTGTGTTAATTACAAAAAGTTGAAGGATTCCAAGTGAAGAGAGATGTGTTTTATTAGTAGTTTCCTCAAAATTGTGCAAATTATGCTGGTCAAGGAATCAGGCTTATAGTTTAGAGCTGTATCCCTCCTTCCCTTTTTGAAGATAGGTGCCACATTCGCTTGTTTCCAGCATCTTGGAAGCTCCCCAGATTCCAGCGACTTTTAAATATGATGCATAGTGCCACTGATTTTGGGTTTGGCGAATTTCTTAAGAACATAAAGGGCTATATTCTCAGGACCTGTAGCTTTATGGGCATCACTCTCCATCAGTGCTTTGCATACCTCTGTGGCTGAAAAAATTATATTCTCTAATACTGGCCAATGAACTCCTCTATCTCTGCAATCTGAGGGGGTGGGGTATTTTCTGCTGTGAATACTGACTGAAATTCCTTGTTCAATACTTTGCAGATCTCTTTATCCATCTCAGAGATGCTTCTATCCTCTCTCTTTAACTTTAAATTCTGTTCCTTCACCTTCAATTTTCCTCAGATAAAGCTGTGGAAAAGTTTGGGATTTTCTTTAGCCTTTCTGGCAATAGCCTTTCATAAATTCTCTCTAAATCTCTACCTATACTTAGGTAATCGTTTCTTGCTCCTTTTTAGGTCTGCCAGGCATTTATGTTTTTTCTCCTATTCCTTTTCCAGCATTAGTCTCTTCACTTCTTATCTTTTTTACACTCATTACTGAACAATTCTCTCTGGCATGAATAACTTTTTTCGATGGAAAGTATGCAACAATTTACTACCATCCCATATTCCTAACAAATGATGTCGTACATTTCTTGGACAGATATGTTGTCAAAGCAGGTCTTCCAGTCAATTACTGCAAAAACCTCCTTAATTTTGATGTAATCTCCTTTCGGATAGTTCTTCTCATGTCATTCTCAGTACCTCTACTTTCAGGCAGAACAACTTTGATTATATACTCCATCAACTAAACACAGTGCTCACTTTTTCCAACTGGTGGTTCATACTCAATTTTTTCAATAACCAACACATTATCTGCAAATACTAGGTGAAGCAGTGATGACTCATCCCCATCCCTGGCCCTCGCTGGTTCCAGTAAATGTTGGTGTAGATTATTCCCTTGTACACAATCTAGGAATCTTGCCCCGAATGAGTCCTCCTCACCGTCTGGGTGCAGATTTATCCAATCTATCTCTATGGGTAAAATCTATTATAATTAAAATCCTACAATTCATCTTCCATGCAATGTCAATAACTAAGTTCATGACTTCGATAGTACCTATAAGACTTTCCTCATAAACTTCTAGTTCATGTTTAAGCCTTGGTGGGTTATATACATCAGTTATTGTAATGCTCTCTGACCCAGTATTTATGAGAGCAACAAGAAATTCCTTGAACTCACTTATTATAGCAAAGTTTATTTCTGCAACCTGAAATCTTTCACTTACAAGCATATGCTATCCCTTCACCAGTCCTCTCAGATCTTTCAACCCTTCATATTCTGAAGCCCTTAGGAAAAATTGTGGCATTGGTTATGGCCTCACTTAACTTAGTCTCTGTAACTGCTACTATATCTGCCTTACTGTTGTGAATTCAACTGCCTTAACAGCTACCCCATCAGTATTTATTTACAGCACACTTTATGAAGCTGCTCCCCCTGACCTTCTGTGCATGTAAGTGACTCTGGCAAAGATATTTTATGTACAGAAATCAAATCTCCTCAGAGGAAGCAAGGTGTTACATCCAGTATACTAGCAAAGGGTGGCATAATATAGTAAAAAAAATGTTGATTGCATATCATTCTCAAATTCAAATTATTATGCAAATAACTAAGCATAGGGAATACATAAGTAACACTGCCCCCTGCTATTCAATTTTAATTAATCGCTTCATACAAAGCAAAATAATAAGAAATTAGTATCATTTCTCCCCAACAAAGGTAAATCAGTCACAGCTAATATGTGATCAATAATGTCAATACTGAAATACTGGCTAGTATGATTATATATTTTCTATCTTATCTGTTTCTTTTTTCACCATGTAACTTTCCCTGCAGGAGCCATCTGGCCTATAGTCTCTGACTTTTCCAGCTGGGCTTGTTGCCTGGCTAATAATAATAATAATAATAATAATAATAATAAAAATAATAATAATAATAATAATAATAAAAATAATAATAATGATAATACAGGTGTAATAATAATACAAAGGTTGCAATCCACAATCTAAGAGGGGTGGCGTAGTCAAAGCACACACATTCAACAAATGCTAATATACCTCAATAAATCCTCTTGGTGTCTTGGGAAACAGGGCTGCAACAATTTTCCCCCGCACCACCCTCTTTGGGTCATCTACAAGGTAACTGGGCAAGGGTTTTCTGCTATCAGGTAAAATTATAGAATAAAATACTTACATTGTCCAACACCAAAGCCTCCATATCCAATCAAGAATCCGGTTCTGTCGAATTCATCTACTGTTGCATTATCAGAACTTGTGGAACTTTTGGAGAACTGGGCTAACCAGATGTTGCTGCCGGCTTGACACACCTATAAAAATAAACATTGGTAAATTATTTTCTTTTGCATACCAGACATCACAAACTAATGTGGGTTCGATTCCATCATGGGGCATAAGGAATGGCATCCAGCTTTAATCCCCCTTATATCTCCAACGAGTGTCCACTCCCATAATGGGGATTAATAGAGAAACATATAATGGCAAACAACAACTTGGGAGTCTACCTTACACTAATTCAATAATTTTCGCAACTTATGAGTAATCCTGGAAGGTCAGTCAGAGAGTACAAACAAAACAGTTCCTAAAGACCTTTTCTTGAATACAAAGAAATTGATATATGCATTAACAGTATGTTATCACACACCAAATACACCATATTGGGTCACAATCAGTCCCCAATCAAATGGGGGTGGCTGCAATTATGCTGGAGCTAGAGAATTAAAGATAGATATCCATCAACACATCTACATGGTGGAATCGAACCTGCATTAGTCGCTTCCAGAGAAGGACCTAGGAGTATACATACTAGCAGATTTGTCTCCAGAAATAAATATAAATGGCATAGTAAGGGCAGCAAATGCATTCTTATCAAATGTAAGGGTAGCCTTCAGGCACATGGACAAGGAAATGTTCAGAAATATTTATGTAACCTATGCGAGGCCAAAACTCGAATATGCAGCCCTCTTTTGGAATCCGCACTTGAAAAAGCACATAGCTATGCTTGAAAAAGTTCAAAGACATGCCACGAAACTGGTGCCAGAAATACGTAATCTCAGTTATGATGAGAGGCTAAGGGAATTAGACTTACCAGCACTCGAAGCTAGAAGATTGAGGGGGGATATGGTGACAGTCTTTAAATTCCTTCATAGTTATGATAGAGTGGATAAGGATCGATATTTTGATATGGCTGGCTCTAGAACTAGAGGTCATAGTTTGAAGCTTGTAAGGAAAACTTCTTTGCAGGATGTAAGGAAATACTTTTTCAGCGTAAGAGTAGTTGATAATAGGAATCCGCTAAGCGAGGAGGTAGTTAATGCTATCTCAATCAATAGGTTTAAGGAGAGGTATGATAAGTATCACTAAGTATAAAATGGAACCAATCAGGAGACAGGAAGATACGAGCTTTGGGCTCTTTCCCGTAAACACAATTAGGTAATCCCAATTAGGCAATCACACACTCTATTCCTAAGAGTTGAGGCTCCAGTACACTATAGCACACATACCTGAGCAATTGTAAAGAATAAAATTGGCAGAATTGCTGTGAGCGCACCCATGGCCAAACAATAAAAGTGATACACCTTCCATTTCACCTGCAAAAGAAAAGCAGTTTAGAATTCAAATCAATGAAATAATTATTTCAATTATGATTCTAATAATCCAACACTACTAAAGAGATGGATAATATCTTCCACTTCTACAAAAAAAATTATAATTCATTCAGATAACTGTACATGGGGACGTGAACATGGGCACTCCCAGTGATATTGCAATTGTTAAACATTACAATCTATATTTGGTCATGTATAAATCAAATATTAATAGAATTTGCAAATCGTTTTAAATATCATAGCAACTAATTAAGAATAAAATATAGTGTAATAATTGATTGATGGTAGAAGAGCACTCTGCGATTATCAATTAAGAGTAATATATTACGAGTAACATGTATTAATGGCAGAAGAGCACTCTGTGATTATTGATTAAGAGTAATATTTGTAACAATAATTTTCAATAGCCCTTGTTGAGTGCTATCATCTAAGTTAAATCTCCACTACCTCAGAACCACTGCAGACAATTTTAAGCGGATATAGAATAACAATTTTCAGGTTGGAGTAATAAGTAGGTACATATATATATATATATATATATATATATATATATATATATATATATATATATTATATATATATATATATATATATATATATATATATATATAGTGATCCTTCGCTCTATTGCGTTTCTTCCTTCGCAAATTCATTGTATCGCGAATTCATTGTGTCGCGATATTTTTTGGGCAAATTTTTCTCTTTTCTTTTGGGGGGGTATATGCAATAATATTAAAATATTAAAAAAATGAAAATGTTCAGTATTTTCATTTTTTATTGAAAAAAAAATTTCATTATTTAATTGATAAAAAAAATTTATTTCCCAGCCTACGAATGATAAAACAGTAAGAAATAGTAAAAAAAACATAAATTTGAACATGTAACTCTGCACCATAGAAAGTACGATACCGGTATCAGCGTTTCGGAAAACGCAAAGGGTCGCACCTACGTGAGCTAGCATATATTAAAATTTCCAGTAGTTTCATGATTTTATTGATCAAAAAAACGCATTTCTTAGCCTAAGAATAATAAAACAGTAAAAAATAGTAAAAAACATATAAACTAACAGTATTGCACCATGTAAAATACGATACCGGTATCAGCGTTTCGGAAAACAAAAAGGGTCGCACCTACGTGAGCTAGTACATATTGAAATTTTCATTATTTTATTGATAAAACAAGTATTTCCTAGCCTAAGTGCAATAAAACAGTAAAAATTAGTAAAAAACATAAATTTAGATATATAACTCACAGTATTGCATCATGTGAACTACTGTCCGATAGCGTACAATGTATTGGGGTCGCACCTACGTGAGCTAGCATATATATTAAAATTTCCAGTAGTTTCATGATTCTATTGATAAAAAAATGTATTTCTTAGCCTAAGAATAATAAAACAGTAAAAAATAGTAAAAAACATATATCCTAACAGTATTGCACCATGTAAAATACGATACCAGTATCAGCGTTCCGGACAAAGGCTCGCACCTACGTGAGATAGTTCATGGAATGCTATTGGCTGAAAGAGTGAGAGATCTGTATCATGAGGTCTGATTGGTTTTTTCATTGAAGTTTGGTTCTCCCACCATCTTCCATTGTCTCGCCTCACTCATTCAGTTTAACTCACGTGTGCGCCGTTCACGTTGTGCTTATTAATACATTTTGCTTGTGATTTTTTTACTTGCGTATTTTAACCTTTGCAATGACTCCCAAACATCCTTCATCTTCTAAGGCTTCTGGTAGTGAGCCTAAGTGGCAAAGGAAGATGTTAACCATAACAGATAAGGTGAAACTCTTAGATATGTTGAAAGAAGGAAAAGGGTTTACAGATGTTGGCCGCTATTTTGGCCTCAATGAATAACAGCCGTAAAGCTGTTATTGGCTGCGGAATAATTTCCTCTGGCGTCTACAAACTCATTACCACCTCATTCAAGGTAAGTTTACCTATCACGTACATATAAATTTACGTTGCATGCTGTTATTTATAAAGTAAAGGGTGGCTTTTTAACAGTCCAGGGAGGGTTTATACAGTAAACGTAAAAATAATTGTAAAATACCTATATACATGAGTATGTCATGTCATTATCACCTCGTTCACAGTAAGTTTATCTATCGCTTTCATATAAATTTACGATAAACAAAGGAACACTGTGTATATATATATATATATATATATATATATATATATATATATATATATATATATATATATATATATATATATATATATATATATATATATATATATATATATATAATATATATATATATATATGGATTAGATTCGGCTTTACGTCACTACTCCTTTTTCTACTAAGGGCTAGGACGGTTGCCTTCTTGCAAAGGACTTGTTTTGGCAGAAGTAATCGTTACCCTGAGTGTATGCCCTTACTGACCTCAGTCCGTGACGGGGCGCAAACCCCTGACCTGCCGCCTCAGAGTCGGGAACGCTACCATTTTGCCATGGAGACTATATATATATATATATATATATATATATATATATATATATATATATATATATATATATATATATATATATATATATATATATATATATATATATATATATATATATATATATATATATATATATATATACAGTAATCCCTCGCTATATCGCGGTTCACCTATCGCGGTTTTTTTTTTGGGGGGGGGAGTTTTTTTTTCTGGGTATATGCGAAAATATTAAAATTTTAAAAATTAAAAATTTCCAGTATTTTCATTATTTTCCTGAAAACATATATTTTCATTATTTTATTGATACAAAAATGTATTTTCAAGCCTAAGAATAATAAAACAGTAAGATATAGTAAAAAAAAATAAATTTTAACATGTAACTCTGCACCATAGAAAGTACGATACTGGTATCAGCGTTTCGGAAATCCCGAAGGGTCACACCTACGTGAGCTAGCATATATTAAAATATCCAGTAGCTTCGTTATTTTATTGATATAAAATATGTATTTCTTAGCCTAAGAATAATAAAACAGTAAAAAACATAAATAATCACAGTATTACACCATGTAAAATAAGATATCGGTATCAGCGTTTCGGAAAACGAAAAGGGTCGCACCTACGTGAGCTAGTACATATTGAAATTTTCATTATTTTATTGATGAAATAAGTATTTCCTAGCCTAAGAGCAATAAAACAGTAAAAAATAGTAAAAAACAAATCTAAACATATACACTCACAGTATTGCACAATGTGAAATACTGTAAGATAGCGTACACTGTATTGGCATGTTGGAAAACGCAAAGGCTCGCACCTACGTGAGATAGTTCATGGAATGCTATTAGCTGAAAGGGTGGGAGACGACGAATCACAGAATTGTTTTTCTGTATGTTCTGTATCACGGGGTCTTATTGGCGTTTTGACTGAAGTTTGGTTCTCCCACCATCTTCCATTGTCTCGCCTCACTCGTTCAATCTAACTGACATGTGCGCACTTCGCGTTATGCTTATTGATATGTTATGCTTCAGGGGTTGGGTTCTTTCGATAACAGTCTCCTATGCCTCAAAAGGCCCCTCTTTAATTTCATGCGGCTCTTGCAGATCTTCTTTAACGTGTGATTTACTAGAGATTTCCTCTACTGGGGGAGCATCAGTATCATTTCCTTTGCCTTAACAGACTCTTTAATTTCAAGCGGCTTCTGCAAATCTTCTTTAACATGTGATTTACAAGATTTCCTCTACTGGGGGAGCATCAGCATCATTTCCTTTGCCTCAACAGACTCCTCTTTAATTCAAGCGGCTTCTGCATATCTTCTTTAACGTGTGATTTAAGAGATTTCCTCTACTGGGGGAGCACTAGTGTCATTTTAACAGTTTTAAATGCCATCCACCTCCATCATAGGAGAAGGAACACAATCGGTTTCTGAACACTGACCTGAATTGAGACCAGTTTGTACAAAGTACAAGTACTATTGTATTTCAAAATATCACTGATAAAATACTTGGCCTCTCCACTTCAATATTTTTCATAATGATCAAGAATTTTCCTACGTACTGCATATATTCAATTCACTTCGTAACTTAGCCACGAGGAAATCGAAGAACTGGTCTTACACTCGAACGTCTGGCAGCCCTGTATGAACACGTGACAGCACTCTAACAACTCTCACAAGAACATGATGATCATATGGTTCTTTCACAGTAAGTTTACCTATCACTTTCATATACAAAAAAATTTAAATTTATGCTTGCACGCTGATATTAATAAAGTAAAGGGCAGTTTGTTAACAGTACAGGGTGGGTTTATACAGTAAACGTAAAAATAAATGTAAAATACCTATGTACATATAGGGTGATCCTACTTCGCAGAAATTCACCTATCGTGGTCGGTCCCAGAACCGAACCCCCGTGATAAACGAGGGATCACTGTGTATGTGTGTGTATATATATATATATATATATATATATATATATATATATATATATATATATATATATATATATATATATATATATATACATACATACATACATACATACATACATACATACATACATACATACATACATACATACATACATACATACATACATACATACATACATACATACATACATACATACATACATACATACATACATACATACATACATACATACATACATACATACATATATATATATATATATATATATATATATATATATATATATATATATATATATTATATATATATATATATGGTAGGAAAAGCCCATTAAATAAAACAACGAAAATATATATATAAAAAGTACTTATTAATTTCGTGACCTAGACTGGCCACCTTCTCATTGTACTTTGAGAAGATGGTCAGTTTAGGTCACGAAATTAATAAGTACTTTTTATATATATATATATATATATTTTTTATTCAATGGGCTTTTCCTACCATTTTAGACTGTATGTTAACAGTTCAGTGTTATTAATATATATATATATATATATATATATATATATATATATATATATATATATATATATATATATATATATATATATATATATATATATATATATATATATATATATAATATATATATATATATCGCCATGGCTCAGTCGGTAGCGTCTCCGACTCTGAGGCGTCAGGTCGAGGATTCGTGCCCCGTCACGGTCTGAGATTAGCAAAGGCATGCACTCAGCGTAAGGATTACATTTGCCAAAACAAGTCCTTCGCAAGAAGGCAACCGTCCTAGCCCTTGGTTGATAAGGGAGTCCGTGACGTAAAACCGGAACCGGAACCGGAACCGGATATATATATATATATATATATATATATATATATATATATATATATATATATATATATATATATATATATATATATATATATATATATATATATATATATATATATATATATAACTAATCAGATGAGCAATGGAAATGCAAATGGGGCTTCAGAGCCATACATATCTAGGAGAGAGAGAAAGAGAGAGAGAGATTGTGGTATTCATTTCAGCAAAAGGAGTTATTTGGCTTTTCCACCAATAAAGATGTATACATGCATACTCATACACATCATTGTCATCTGAGGGTGACACAATAAAGGAAAAGGACAGGCTAAATAAACAATCCGAGCATTG
>JAXCGZ010020805.1:95000-147500 GCA_037179515.1 Halocaridina rubra | reverse complement strand
AGAGATTGGCCTATAATTTTCAACATTATTAGTATCTCCACTCTTAAAAACGGGGATGATATAGGGATGCTTCCAGAGGTTAGGATAACTGCCTGTAACAATGGATGTATTTACAATGACTAAAATGAAAAATACTGTAACTGGCAATGAGTCAATTAGGAAGCGAAGTTGTATCCCATCGGAACCACAAGAGTTTGTTGGTTTGAGGTTCTTTATGATAAGAATAAGTGTGACTAAATCGATTGGGTGCGGTCTAAAATTATTGATAATACTTCTTTCAGCTGGAGGCTGGCAATTATGTGGTTGATTAATAATCAAGTCAATATTTTCTTGGGACTTTTCATATGTGGACTTACCTATTTCAGCAAAATACTTATTAAAATCATTCACTCGCTTTTCCACATTATCACTGAGAAGGTCAGAATTTTCTAAGATTTCCTTATTTGCAGGAATTATTCTTTTTATAACATTCCAAGTTCCTTTGATATTTCCCTTATACTTGGAAAATTCTTCCCTGAAATGATTTTTCTTCTTTTCGGACAACATTGTTTTAGTAAGGTTTCTTTCTCTTCTATAGGCTCTTTCCATCTCGGAGTTTTGTCTATCAGATTTAAATTGCCTTAGGAGGTCATCTCTCTTTTTCATTTGCTCTTTTAACTGAGAGTCAATCCACGGGGCAGGAGGGCGTGTCATGACTTTGGTTGTAAGAGGGGCACATTCATTTAAACATCTCGTAAAAACATCAGTAAAAGTAGAAACTTGATAATTTACACAATCTGTAGTTAGTATTGAATTTAAAATGTTGTATTCATTAAGAAGAGTGTCGCAGAAACAATTTTGAGAATAATTCTCAAGAGATCGGAAAGTTTTAACAATTGGCGGTCTCTTTTCCTTCCTGACATTAACTGTAGCTATTAGAAGCTCGTGGTCTCCTACAGGACAAGGTAAGACATCGTGGTGAACTATAAAACTAGGTGTATTGGTAATTATAAGATCAATTAGGCTGGAGGAATTAGCGGTGGTACGGGTTGCTTTATTCACAAGCTGATTTAAGTGGAGGGATTGAATTAATTTCCCCATTTTATTATTAGGAAGAAGGAGATTATCATTGAAGTCGCCTATAATAATGAGAGGTTTGCTCCTCAAACAGACCGACCGAAATACCTCGGAGATGTAATCAAAGGTGTCGTTGAGAGAGAGAGAGAGAGAGAGAGAGAGAGAGAGAGAGAGAGAGGCCATTCCCTCCACCTCTACCCCTCCCCTCTTCCCCCTTCTCTCCCCTATTCCCTTTTTTTTTTCCAGATAGAAAAGGTCATTTAAATATGTTTAGATAGGGTAGGGTAAAAGATTTACATTTTCAATGTTGGGTATATACTAAGTATAGGATATAAGTTCTCTAGGTCGCAAAAGTGCACACAAAGTTCAAAATAGCTCAGACCAAGAGGTATGAAGTACTTAAGCTTTGTGCACTCTGTAATGTAGTGTACTAAAGTTGTTGTAGGGTATATCATAGATGCCTATAGCCTCACACGGTATTTCATAGATGTCTATAGCCGCTATAGGGCAGAGGGCGCACCCAGAGACCCGCCGCCACAGGACTGGCTCACAGAGCCCGTGTTAGTCTGGAGTCAGAACTTGCCGGGGGCAGAAGTCACGTCCATAGTTAGCAATCTGCCCCTCAGGGGGCGGGAATAGTGAGTGACAAGAACAACCAGGAATGGGAGCTCTGAGGTGTTAAATAAGTGTATACTCTAATAAATAACTTTAAAGAAAAAGATGCTTATCTCTCCACTACTGACCTCGCTACCTATAGTATATGGATAGTGCAATTAAAACACTATCCGACAAGGTGTTGCCCCCTTCACACTCACATAAATGGCATTTTGAGTGCTCTGGGTGCTCTCTACCAGTTTTCTCGCAATTCACCTCCCAAATATTTCTATAACAAAGTTTTATGCGGGCAGCAACTCTATCACAGTCACCTGTAAGCATTTTACCCATGCTGTATTTGTGTCTCAGCCTTCTGAAGTTTTCGTAATGTTGGATCGAACAGCTGCTTACATGTTGTGTGAGTGTAGAAAGTTCTTGCTCTTCCATAATCTCATTACCTGTATACAACATTGTTTTGAACTAAGACAGTGTGGTTATAGATTCAGAAACTGAACTCTCAGTTGCCATTTTTGCAAGCCTTTCAGCATTTTCATTATCTACTATCCCAACATGGGAGGGTACCAATGAAAACTTAACTTGGACTTTGTTATTTCTATAACAAAGTCTTATGCGGGCAGCAACTCTATCACTGTCACCTGTAAGCATTTTACCCATGCTGTATTTGTGTCTCAGCTTTCTGAAGTTTTCGTAATGTTGGATCGAACAGCTGCTTACATGTTGTGTGAGTGTAGAAAGTTCTTGCTCTTCCATAATCTCATTATACAACATTGTTTTGAACTGAGACAGTGTGGTTATAGATTCAGAAACTGAACTCTCAGTTGCCATTTTTGCAAATCTTTCAGCATTTTCATTATCTAGTATTCCAACATGGGAGGGTACCCATGAAAACTTAACTGGAGTTTAAAGTTCGCGCAGTTAATAAGAGCCTCTTGAACCGCAGTCATATGAGTTTTATAGGAGCTTTTCAATGATCTCAATGACAGAAGCACACTCTGTGAGTCACAGAATATGTTAGTATTTTTCCTAGCACTGAGAACATGTTCAATAGCAAGTTTTAGTCCAACAATTTCACACTTGGTGATTGATGACCATTTTGGCATACTCAGTGCTTTGTCTAATAATTTACTGCCCTTCAAACTGTTCATGATTTATAATGCTGCACTCAGACCCTTCTATACTGCGTATGTGAGACCCTTCAGTGTAAATGTAGAGTGTTTCACTGCTACGCCCGCCAGAACAAGGGCGACGCCTGTGATAAGAGGGCTAAAACCCAGCAAACTTTAACTTTATTTGGGAAACTAGTTCCAATAGACTCCAATTTCTTCTAACCATTGATGTTTTTTAATAACTTGGGTCACATTCCGACCAGATGATAATATTGGAAAGAGAATTTCTGGCCCAATCCTCTTGCAAGGATTTATCAATTGTGCAGGACCACTCTCAGTAAATAGTGTTACATTATGTTTTTTGTCTCATTGGTTATAAGCTTAAAGATCTTGGGGTGAATACTGCATGTTACCGTTTATTAGTGATTTAATGATTGTTGGCCCTGACTGCGGCCCTTGCAAATGACCAGCATTACATGGATGGGGCTGAACTGATTATGCTAATTTAACACCAAATATCACCGCTGACTGTTTGATATGTTCTATCAAAGGTGGGAGGTTTAATTCATGCTGCATATTAATAATTCTGGTGCTCATAGGGCAGCCAAGAATAATCCTCATAGCTTGGTTTTGAAATTTTAATAGGAGTCTTAAGATAGAGGTAGTCATAGCACAGAGCTGCAGGGTGTGATAGTCGACTAATGACCTGACATATTGAAGATAGAAAGTTCGGTATATGTTAGTACTAACACCAGATAGCCTACTGACAAGAAGCTTTAACGGTTTGAGTCACTCTGTGTGAGGGGGAGAAGGAACTGGTATTCCCAGATATTTGTGATTTTCGCACACCTTAACCATTTGGTTGTTTAATACAAGGTGAGGCTCTTGCATGATATTGGAAAAGCACTTTGTTTTTTTGGAAATGAAATGACAAAACCAATGTCTTTTGATACTTGAGAAAATTCATTAAGTATTATTTGCATATCACTGGCAGAAGGTGCCCTTACACAAATGTCGTCTGCATAGCATATGATGGTGCATTCATCATTTGGTAGTCAGAGAGACTTAAGAAGCTTATCCATTAAGATGTTAGAGAGAAGGGGAGACAAAACTCCTCCCGGAGGAGTCCCCAGCGCACATTCCTTTTCACTGGAAGTAAGATAGCCTTTATAGTACACTTTAGAGGTTCGACCACTTAGGTAACATCTAATTAGTTGCAGCAGTTTACCTTTGACACCTAATGTTGCTAAATGATCCAAAATAATGGTTTTATTTGCAATATCAAGGGCATTTTGCAAATCTAGAAGAACAGTGACTTCAGAGCAGTGCTCAGCATTTCCACTGTGTTCCCATATGTGTTGTAAAAGCCGACTAAACATGGCAAGGCTTGGGGACTGGGAATCCCTTCTATATTTTCCTCCCTGAAAGAGTCAAGTTATTGGCTCCGACTAAGCCAATCCCTTAAAAGGGGAATTATGGCTTTTGTATACATATATACAGTATCAAGAAGTACAGAACTATTAGGTATATGAATATATATAATTCTGTATACCAAAACTTATATAAATTCGACAGTGAAGCCTTATCAATCTATGCTTTTTCTCCATGAATTAGAAATCATCTATAATTTTTATAGATATCCTTTACTCTTGTAGGCTAAAATTTACTTATCTATTTAAATACAAAAGCTATAGCCTAATTCTCCATTATAAGGCAATGGCTGAGTCAAAGTAACAACTTTATTCTTTGTATGAGGAAAATACTGAAGAGGGGATTCCCAAATCCCTTGTGCAGCCTCATTTAGTCAACTTTCATGACATGCATGGGAACATGGAGGAGGTATTCTTGCTTTCCCTCAGGCTACAACAAAAACTTTAAAAAACACTCAAAGATACCTTTCCAATTTCTGCTTTTTCCTCATGAATAAGAATTTGTCCGTTCTTTCCATCACCAACTTTTAATTCTTTTAAGGCAATGGAGTCCTTTTCTAAATTTCTTGTCGAATCTGAAATATCATTCTCACATTCACTATGGCGATGGCTACTCTCTGTACTATCCGTCCTGCGACGCTTTCTAAAACTTCCCAATCTGCAAAAAAGTCTAATGTTTTAACTGCCTTCATACCATCATCACCTCAAATTCCTGCAATGCAAAGGCCTTCATAATGTTCAAAGAGACTTTAAAAAATCAAGTGTTTACTAGGTAAAATATAGTCCTATGTGGTACACAATCCTATCTAGAACAAAATATAAAAATTAATCTAATTTTCTTTTTCTTATTTGGAAGCATCAATGAAAAAACTATCAAAATTATAAGTAACCGCACCAACATCCCCTTGCGATACTACAACTGAATGTATTTTGGACTTAAATAGGACTTCCCAGGATAGCTCGATGCTAAGCCCACCTTCAGTTACGGTTCTTTCTTATGCCTACATATACACCGAATATTCTGGCAAATTCGTTCCATATCTATTCTTATCTCTTCAAGTTTTACAAGTCACAACACTCCCCATCTCCGTCTCTATATTTTCTTTCTCATTTTCTTAGATGAGGGTAACTTTTTTCTCGTCCACGTGTCACGCTCATGAAAAAAATATACATAATACTTCACAGAAATCCTGATTTGTGTTGATCCTCTTTTCTATCTCTATTATTTCTGCATTTTTCTAGGCAAAATAATCATTATTAATATTTCCCCAGTGATTCCCGATTTCTTAGAAATATGCCAAGTAAAAGTACCATGTATCCCAGAGATTCAAAGTTTTTGTGTCTCTATCAACTGCCATTACTACAGTGGACACGAGAAGAATGTGGTTCAGGAATTATTGCTGGATGTCCTTTTTATCATCCCACAATAGGTTCAACTAGCCACTCTGTTACAATGGTCCCCAATCCTAGAGGTTCAAGGAATGTGGCTAAAAATATATTTAAAAAAAAATAACATGCCATACCGTCCTCCCTCACTCCTACCACTGCGCCTTGATAACTGTCTCAGCAATACCTTTCCGTTGAGTGATTCATCTAACTGATTGCATAACTCCTCTATTCCTGAAAGAAAAGTTAAAGGTTAAAGGTCTAAAATAAAAGCCAAAGCCAATGGACAGTGTTAGTACAAATCTCGACTGTGTGTATATCTATCATATAGCAAGGGCCCATATCCCCTCTCTAATCAAGGAGAATCAGTGATCTCCAAGCAATAGCTGAATAATCAGGTAGACCAATAGAAATTACTTGTCCAATTAAATTGGTAACGACATGAGAGTGAAAGCTAATTCAACCCTCTTTATAATGTAGCATACATACACAAAAAGAATAGATACAGTATTCTTTCCTTAAAAAGGATTGCATTCCTCTATAGGTCTAACATTCCTAAAGACAATACTGTATTGGTTCGTATGCTGAATTCACAGAAACTAAGAATGTATCTTAAATATACTTTTATCAGATTTATCATATTCTGATTATTTGAAACAGTTGAAGCTCAAACCTTTCTTTGCAATCTACAGCAACAAATTTTGTAAGAAAGACAGAAAAATAATAATTGTCGTCACACATAAGCCAGAAATTTTAAATAAGGGATTCCGGTTATACTACCTGAAATTAATGACGGTCCCCCAGAGGAGGGCTAATAATACCTCTTCCATACTCCCCTACATGTCGTAAAAGTAAATTAAATGGGTTGGAGTAAAGGAACTGGGAATCATTTCCTTTGTATTTTCCTCCCACAAAGAGTCAAGTCTGTTTTCCTTGGAAAAAGCTACTCTTTAAAAAGGAGGATTATGGCTCTTGTAAATGGATACAGAATTAACCAAAAACAACAAAATCTTACAATATTGTCAAGGAATCTGTCTGACTGTGTAATGATGTAATATTCCTTACCATCATTTTCATCTCCATCGTTATTATCATTGTTTTTATTGATGTGTTGCACAAGGAACTGCGAAAAATTGCCTTCTTTGTAGAGGAGTTGAGTGTATGTCCCTCTTTCTACCAATGCCCCATCTTGCATGACAAAGATTTCATCCATTTGTGGCAACACCCATATGGCATGTGTTACAAGAATTCGAGTCTGAAAGGACATTATAGGGCACCCTTTCGTCTTTTATTTTTACACTTTATATGTTAATTATTAGTCCCCATTTCTTGGAGGACACAGACAAATTAATGCTGGGGACTTAACCATAGATGCCCTTCCTAATGCCCATAGTGGGCTTGAGCAAGGGTCCGTCACCTCCTGAGTCAAATATTCTACCAATACACTACAGATGTAGCCTCAAGGATCTTTTAATTAACAACTTTATCAACAACTCAAAACCAGCATCTTTAGGGACCGAGGTAACATAGAGATTGGAACATATGGCTTGGGAAGTGACAAAGCTGTGCTCAAGCCTACTGTGCTGTGTTAAGAAAGACAACCAGCCTTAACTCCTCATCTCCAACCTGTCAGAGTCCATCCCCATTCAAATAGGGATTGATAGTGACACATACATAAAGTAGCAAATAACAACACTAAACCCAGCAACTTTCTTTCATAACGTCTTTTTCCTTCAGAATTAGCAGGGTAGGTGGAGAGAAGAAAAAAATATGAAAACGAAATAATATTAATTTATATAAATCTAATTATTATAATTCACTCATACTAATACATACGTTAATTCCCCAGCTCCAGCATGTCTGTGTCCACCTCATAATGAGCATTATTAGTGACATAAAATGGCAAACTAGTAGTAAAACATACTTATATTGTAAAAACGTGTATATAATGCCCACTCTCAAATAAGTTTTCTAAACTTTTTTATTTTACATTTTGTCATCTCTCTTCCAACATAAAGCTCCTATTGAAGTTACACTTTTAAATTCACACTATTGCTTTTCTTACATATAAAAATTTAACTAATGATAGTACATATACGTGCCTAATACAGGCATGTATATATAGAGGTCATGGGAACTTGGCACATGACACATTTCACTCTACTGCCAAGGACCTTTACCATTGGTATAAGTATTATGCCTCTATAGAAGCAAGAATTCCCCCTCTCTGCTCCTCAGCATGTCGTCGACTAAATAGGGTAAGACAAGGGGACCCACAAGGGGTCAATGTTTTCGCTTTTACTCAGTCACCCCCTTTAAAACAGGGATTAAGGATTTTGTATATTGAGAGATATTCAATATTTGTGTTGAATTGGCAGGGGCTAGAGCACGTTAGATACCTTTACTGTCCTTATACATCATCAGCATGACTAAGCAATATGTTCACTCTTTTGGCAAAATTACAGACGGGCTCCATTTCAAATGCTTTGGTGTGGTAGATCACTCTTTAGTGTCTTCTTTGCACTCTTTACTGCATCATTCTACAGAAACTTACCTTTCCCTTCATAAGGCCGTTAGGCCCTATGAGATTCTGGAAGATGTGGCGTCCTACATGAGCATCAACAGCACTAAGTGGATCATCTAAGAATATTATGTCAGCATTACTATATGCAGCTCGAGCAAGGGATACACGTTGCTTCTGACCACCGCTCAAGTTAATGCCCTGAAAAGGATATGTAATATTTAGGCTTAGTACAGATTGGCTCCGACTGTTTGGTGACTAACCATTTTGGCAACAACTCAATTGACAACGGATGTTTTGGTGCTAAGATGTTCATATATAGAAAACCTAACCTAACCTAATCTATCCTACTCTAACCTAACCTATCTTTACAAAACGGATGGTGCCTAAACAACCATGTCAAAATGCCAGCACCAAAACGGCATTGCCAATCATGCCATTCAAGTTATATTTTCACACAAGAGGAAGGACATTTACTTCTTACATAGCATTTTAAAATCAAAATATGCTCTCCATAAACTGAACTGCTCTTACATATAGTTCATAGTCACAACTTACTTTAAACTTCTAATAATAAACTACATATATCATTTACATCAATAACATATGCTTCAACAAATAAGCAGCATATACAAGCACAAACACTCCCCAACTTACAAACGAGTTAGGTGCCAAAACTCTGTTCGTAAGTAGAATTCTTTGTAAGTTGTGTTTAGGTAACAAAAAAGTACTGTACAGTATACATATGCAGTATTCTACAGTACTTAGGCTAAAAACCCTTAACTACTACATAAAACATAAAGTATACAGCATTAATGAATTTTACCCATAGTACTGTATATATGTTGGCTAAGCACGAGCGTGGACTGCAGTTATTACACAGGGTTCTAGGACCCTTTGTTTCAGATATCCCTGTTGAAGAGAGTGATAGAGAGATTCTTTTCCCAAAGAGTTAATAGCTCTTCTCCAGAAATATCCTCAACAATGAAGTACCTTTTGTCTTGGAATACGAGCTGAAGACACTTTTCCAGAAAAGTGTCTTCAGCACAGATTGTTTTGTACTTGGTGTCCAACACTGATGTTTCACCAACATATGAAATATTCAGAGATTGCTTCACTACCATTTAAGTTTCATCAAACCTTGGAAAAGCACCAAGGCATAGCAAGTACAAAACAATCTTTGCTGAAGACATTTTTCTGGAAAAAGATATTTGGACTTCTCTGGAAGTGGAACTTCGAGGTCTTCGTCTTTGGAAGAAAAATCTCTCTGTCACTCTCAACAGGGATACAGGGGGTCCGTGGCTTACTATATCTCCCATAAATTATTTTGCTTCTTTTTTTTTATAATTTTTGGCCTGTACTATGTCTCCCAGGCATAAAGCTTTGAAGAAAAGGATAGCCATCGCCATGTTTAGTGAAATTAGAGATATTGCATTTCATGGAAAAGAGAAAAACTTTACCACTGCAATAGAATAAGTACTTAATTAGGTGTGTTCCGACTTACACTGAAATTTGGGTTACATTACATTTCAGGAATGGAACTCTGACGTAAGTCAAGGACCCCCTGTATCTGGAACAATGGGTCCTGGATTTTGATGTAATAATTACAGTCCTCTCTTATGCTTTTAACTACTACATAAAACATAAAGTATGCAGTATCGATGAATTTAAATACAGTAATAATAATGTCATAATACAGTACAGTAATACATGCATAATACATGAGTAGATAATGGGTAGGTATTTGTTCGTATCTGTGAATGTTCATAACTCAGGTGTTTGAAAGTAGGGGAGCTTCTGTATGCAAGAGAGATTAGAATAAAAGAATATGTTAACTTACTTTTTCACCAATTTCTGTCTGATCACCACCAGGTAACATATCCAGATCAGGTTGCAGTGCACAAGCGTCAATTATTTTCCGGTACTTTTGCTCGTTGTATGCTTCACCCCAGGTTATGTTATCCTTCAATGATGCATTCTGTAGCCACGCTTGCTGTGATACATAAGCCACATTGCCCTACAAATGGAGTTACATATGTGACAAAAGATAACAGCTTAAAGGCCTTTAATAAAAGCAGAGGCATGAGACACTGATAGCACTAGTGCCTAACTAGATATCTGCTACATAACTAAGGCCAAAGTCCTCTCTTTAATCCCATTGATCTTCAGGCAATGGCTGAGTCATATGGTAGACCTATTGGAAATCACCAAATTCCTAATTACTTGCTCAATTTAATAGGTAAACACATGAGACAGCAAAAACCTAATCCAGTCCCTGGCCAGGATTGAACCTGCAGCCAGTATATTACCAGTCCCAATCAAATATATGTGCGGGTAATGTTTTAAGCTTTAGAGACCAGTTATAAAATTGTTGGTTGCATAACTATATACAGGGGGTCTCTGTTATCTGTCGCCCTGCTTTTTGTCGTTTTACTCATTCATCTTCAACATTTTGAGGCAACGACAAAAAACTTCCCAGCTGTTTTGTTTCCCCAATGGCGCTCTCAAATCAATGTTGTCTGCTACTCATGTATTCCAAACTTTTGGCAATCATCGAATTATGCTTACGGGAAAGAGCCCGATGCTCGTAACTCCCCGTCTCCTGATCAGCTCCATTTCAGTACTCAGTGATACTTATCATATTTGTCCTTAAAGCTATGAATTGAGTTACCATTAACTACCTCCTCACTTAGTGAATGCGAATGCCAAGCATCAAAAACTCTTACACTATAAAAGAACTTCTTTACATCTCGCAAAGATGGTTTACTTATGAAGCTTCAAACTATGACCTCTAGTTCTAGAGCCAGCCATATCAAAATATCAATCCCTATCCATTCTGTCAAAACCATGAAGGAATTAAAAAATCTTTTAGCTTTGAGTGATGGTAAATCTAATTCCCTCAGCCTCTCCTAATAACTGAAACTGCATATTACTGGAACCACATTTGTTGCATGTCTTTGAACTTTTCCCAGCTTAATTATGTGCTTTTTCAATATGGATTCCACAAGTGGGCTGCACTTTTAAGCTTTGGCCTCACATAAGCTATGTAAATATTTCTGAACATTTCCTTGTCCTTGTGTCTGAAGGCTACCCTTACATTTGCTAAGAATGCATATGCTGCCTTTACAATGCCATTTATAAACATTTCTGCAGACAAATCGGCCAGTATGCTTACTCCTTCATTCTCGGTCCTGCTACTGAGTATCTAAGTTTGGGCCTTCTTGCACTTATACCCAATCTCGTTACCTTGTATTTTGAAGAATAGAATTTTATTAGCCACTTTTTAGACCACTCAGAGAGACAACTTAGATTTTCCTGAAATTCTCTATCACTTTTCTAGCCCTACTTTCTTCACAGTCTTTGCATCATCTGCAAACATATTCATGAATGATTTTACAACTCTGGTAGGTCATTTACGTATACAACAAACAAAAGTGGCCTTAAAACTGAATCCAGTGGAACCCCACCACTAATCCTTTTCCATTCAGACATTAATTGTCTTACTCTGACCCTCTGTTCCCTTCATTTTTAGTAAGTTTTTATCTATTCAATGACAATTACATCTATTTGAACCATTACTTGCAGATT
Source organism: Halocaridina rubra (assembly GCA_037179515.1). Classification (NCBI taxonomy): domain Eukaryota; kingdom Metazoa; phylum Arthropoda; class Malacostraca; order Decapoda; family Atyidae; genus Halocaridina; species Halocaridina rubra. Next base: position 135,798 of record JAXCGZ010020805.1, on the reverse strand, counting down.
TTTAATAAGTCTCCAGTGTGGGACTGTACCAAATACCTTCTGGAAATCTAAGGATATGCAATCTGCCCAGCCCTCTCTTTCCTGTAAGATCAGGCTTACTTCATTGTAAAATTTTTCCAGCTCTTCCTTCCTTTAAGATCTGGCTTACTTCATCGTAAAATTCTAATAAGTTTGTTATTGTTCATCTGCCTTCTCTGAAGCCATGTTGTCTCACTGACAAAAAGTTGAAAGATTCCAAGTGAAGAGATATGTGTTTTCTTAGTAGTTTCTCCATAGCTTTGCAAAGAATGCTGGTCAAGGAAACAGACTTATAGTTTAGAGATGCATCCTTCCTTCCCTTTTTAAAGATAGGTACCACATTCACTTGTTTTCAGTATCTTGAAATCTCCCAACTTTTCAAATATGATGAATAGTGCACCCAATATTGGCTTAAATCTTCTTAAGTACATAAAGAGATATATTATCAGAACCTGTTGCTTTATGAGGATCTAACTCCATCATTGCTTTGCACATCACTGTGGCTAAAAAGATTATGTTCTCTAAAACCGGTCCATGAACTCATATCTCTGCAATCTGAGGGGGTGGGGTATTTCTGCTTTAAATAATGATGAACTCCTTGTACAATTCTTCGCAGAGCTCTTCATCCATGCTTCCATCCGCTCTCTTTAACTTTAAAACTGTGGAGAAGTTTGGGATATTCTTTAGCCTTCCTGGTGATGTCCCTTTCATAATCTCTCTCTGCCTCTCTTCATTTACTTAAGTAATCATTTCTTGCTCTTTTAAAAGTATGTCAGGCATTTAAATTTTTTCTCCTCCTATACCTTTCCAGCATTTGTCTCTTCACTCCTTAGCTCTCTTACACTCATCATTGAACCATTTTTCTCTGGAATGAATAACTCCTATTTTGGTGGAAGGTATGCAACGAATGACTCTCTCCCCATATTTCTCACAAATGAAGCGCATATTCTGTATACAGATTTGTTGTTAATCAAGGTCCTTCAATCAATAGCTGCAGAAAGCCCATTAATTTTTATGTAATATCCTTTCGGATAGGTCCTCCTCATGCCTTTCTCAGTGACTCTACTTTCAGGAAGAACATCTTCCATAATATACTCCATCAACAACACAGAGAGGTCCCTTTTTCCAGCTGGTGGTGAATACTCAATTTTTTCAATATCCAACACGTTATCTGTGAATACTTTATAAAGTAGAGATGGCTCATCCCCACCCCTGGCCCTCGTTGGTTCCAGTAAATAATAGTGAGGAAAATGTATGCCGTCTAGGAATCTTGCCCCAAATGAGTCCTCACCACTGTGTGGGTCAAGATTTATCCAATCTATTGCTCTATGATTAAAATATCCCATAATAAAAATCCTACACCTTCTCTTCCGTGCAATGTTAACAACTGATTTTATGATGTCGATAGTACCTATACGACTTTCCTCATAAATTTCTAGCCTACGTTGATTCCTTAGTGGGTTATATACAATAGTTACTGTAATAAACTCTGAGCCGGTATTTATGCAAGCAACAAGAAATTCCTTGAACTCACTTTCTATAGAAAAGTTTATTTCTTAAATATGAAATCTTTCACTTATGAGCAGCGCTATCCCTCCACCAGTCCTCTCTGATCTTTCAACCCTTAATATTCTGAAGCCCTTGGGAAAACTGTGATAATGTTTATGTCCTCACTTAACTTAGTTTCTGTAACTGCTACTATATCTGCCTTACTGTTCTTGCAATAAGTTTTTTTTATCCTATCCATCTCTACCTGTGTTCTGTATGGTCTAATGGACACTGTTCTGAATTAATGAAGATCTTCTAGGTTTTTTGCTCTCATCAATACTTCTCTACATGTGTCCCCTTTCTCAAGAGTTTCTGTCATTATTCTTGCCTCTCCCTTTCTAGAATATTTACTAATTCGGTGAATGTATACATAGTTTCTGGACCACATACTACTCCAAGCTTCCTTATCAGGTCTAAAACCCTAGCTTTATTATGTTCAAGTCTCCCCTACCATGTTAACGCCTGGAATTCACTTAGGCCTGAGAATACTGCTGATTTCTCTTTATCAAGTGCCTATTTGATCAGTGGATTAGCCCTTTTAATCACATCATCTTTCCTTTCAATTACTGTTTCTTTTAAGCTAAAAGTTTTTACATTTTCCAGTGTTATCTCCCTCACTGTCTCTTTAACTGCCACATTTTGCTTTACTGCATCTGCAAAGGAACTTTTCATGGCCTAATGTTCAGTATACAGCTCCTGAAACTCTTTTCTAAACAGTTTGATGTTTTCTTTTATCTGGACATCCCAAGATGCAATCTCGTTTCTCTTAGAAGAGAGTAGTGAACTAACGTTTAATACATTTGGGTTGTCACTCAATTGCTTGTTGTTATCTTCTTCTTTGGAAATTATGATTTCCAGTTCACTCTTTTACCCTTTCAGCTTTTTTATTAGTTTTTCTAGTTCTTTTCTCTCTTCCCCTTGTGTCAGATTAGATTCCTTTAAAGTTCTTATTATCTCTGTATGTATTTCATTCTCTCTCATTTCTCTATCCATATTCCGAATTTTATCATCCAGGTTTGTTACAAGAGTCTCAAGCTCCCTGACATTTTATTTCAGGCTCCTAAGAGTTACTCACTCTCCTAAAACCCCAGGGTTATAGGTACAATGTAGCTATATTTTTCTTTTAATACTATTATGGTACATTGCATTAATATTTAATTAAATTTTCTCTTTTGCTTCCTTTACTGCTACTTCTGATTCATATTTACAGATCCTTCTCCCTATTGATCTCATCCATCCTCTTCCTCCCCAACCATAGTCTGCTGCTGTTACTGTTCTGTATCAGTTTCATATTAAATACTGTTCAAGTTTTCATTTAAATTTAAAGTATTACTACATGTATTATATGTTCTATTACTTTTCTTGATACTTTTAATTTATACTAATATGTTTAGGTAAAATTTCTCATTTTATAAGACATAAATGTAGGATGGCCAGTCCCTATTACACCCCTACTACAATGACTGTAATGGATAATATGGTTTTGTTATTTGTCTTTTCATCATTAGTTGAGCTGAAATGGTCCCAATAAGCGAAAAGTAACGGGGATCCCCAGAATATATTTATTTAGCTGCAGCAAGTAACATACAAAATCATTAAGTAGTCATTAAATGGAAAAGGTCACACAAATGGGGTTTCAGCCTCAATTTTAACATTATATTAAATAGATAAAAAAATTCTTCTTTTATGTGTCAATATATTAGCTCCCAATATGGGGGTGGACAGAGAGTGTGGCTGGGGATTTAAAGCTGGATGCTTTTTCCAGTGCCACACATTGGGCATAGAGCATTTTTTCTTTATTTCATAGTTATTTTTATGATTGTGATACCAGGATGAGCAAAAAAAAAAACAAAAAACTGCCCTCATTGGGCCTGGGCACGGAGAAAATAAAAAGTAAAGAAAAATACAGATGGTTAGTGTTGTGACTTGTCAGATGTGAATGGATCGTAAGAGATGTGTAACGAATATCCAAGAATATTCGTTGATGTAGGCATAGAAAAAGAACAGTAACTGAAGGAAGACTTAACATCGAATTGTCCAATTTTCGTCCAAGAGACCTGTCAGTTGTAGTGTTGCAATGGGCAGCTGGTGCCATAGGCCCCCCTACTACATAAAATTACATTACCATTAAGGTACGAAAGCTGTTACTATATTCGAAATTTTATACTTTCAGCATAATGAATGATCTCATCGAGGCCAGCATAGTGGAGGCAATTAAATTTCATATTCTTATTAAGAGAATTAGATTTTTAACCCTTCTTCCCTTATCCCACTTTGTGGTAGAATAGTGGTGAGAGTGCTCAAGTGTTGAAGTGACAAACCCATATTTGAACCCACTGCAAGGCATCCAAATATCATTCCCCTGCTCCAACCTGTCTGTGTCCACCCTAATTCAAATGGGGATTCAGAGCGATGCATAAAACATATTTAAAAATTTTCGAAAAAAATAAAAGCAAGGTATTTTTCCTCACCGACCACTCTTCTAATTTTCATAGATAAGTAAAATAAATTGTGTTAATGTAAATACAGGGGGTCCTCGGTTTACGAGGTTCTTGACCTACGACGTTTCACGGTTAGGATGCATGTCCCATTAATTGTTTTGCTTCTTTTTAGATAACTTATGGCCTGTGATTACCTAATTGTGATTACCTAACTGTGTTTACGGGAAAGAGCCCAAAGCTCGTACCTTCCCGTCTCCTCATCGGTTCCATTTTATACTTAGTGATACTTATCATACCTGTCCTTAAAACTATGGATTGAGATAGCATTAACTACCTCCTCGCTTAGCCAATTCCAATTATCAACTACTCTTACACTGAAAAAGTATTTTCTTACATCCTGCAAAGAAGTTTTCTTACGAAGCTTCAAACTATGACCTCTAGTTCTAGAGCCAGCCATATCAAAATATCGATCCCTATCCACTCTATCATAACCATGAAGGAATTTAAAGACTGTCACCATATCCCCTCTCACTCTTCTAGCTTCGAGTGATGGTAAGTCTAATTCCCTCAGCCTCTCATTATAACTGAGATTGCGTATTTCTGGCACCAGTTTCGTGGCATGTCTTTGAACTTTTTCAAGCTTAGCTATGTGCTTTTTCAAGTGCGGATTCCAAAAGGGGGCTGCATATTCGAGTTTTGGCCTCACATAGGTTACATAAATATTTCTGAACATTTCCTTGTCCATGTGCCTGAAGGCTACCCTTACATTTGATAAGAATGCATATGCTGCCTTACTATGACATGTATATGTATTTCTGGAGACAAATCTGCCAGATAGGTGTTTATTTAAGTGCGTTCCAGCTTACGTGGAAAATCGGGTTACACAACATCATGAGGAATGGAACTCCATCACAGGCTGACGACTCCTTGTATACAGTTACTGTATTCTAAACATTTTATAATACTGAGATAAGTAAAATTTCTGTAATGCTATGGGACTTTTTAATAATAATTATTATTCTCATTATTATTATAAAAAGCCTAGCAACAAATCCAGCTGGAAAAAGTCAATGATTATAAAACAGAAGGATCTAACAGGCGAAGCGACTTGGTGAGGAAAAGGAATGAGAGAATATACATATGAGAACTTCATATTATGACAACATAGTGCTTCAGTGCCATGTATCACTCATAATGAATCACATGGAACAGAGCATTAACATTTGATAAAGAGTTATGGAAAAAAGTAAAGCAAACTTTCAGACACTTACATTGACGATAACTCGGCCCTCGTCTCTCTGCATTTCTCCAAGTAAAGCTGAGATAAGAGAGCTTTTACCAGATCCAACAGAACCCACAACAGCTACAAGATTTCCTTGACCAACTGTCATATCAACATCTTTTAGAGTCCACGATTCTTCATCTTTAAGTGCGCCCCACGAGAATTGGCCTCTCTGGACTGCTATTGCTGAGCCTTTTATAGAAATGAAAAGGAATAAAAATATTTTTTTCATTTTACAGTCTATCCACATCACAGAAAATAAGTGGGGACTGCAGTACCGCATTTTGTGCACTTGACTTGGGAAGTGACAGACTGGAGTTAGAGTCCACCACATGGCATTAGGAAGGGCATCCACCAGCCTTATATCCCCAGCTACAACCTGTCTGAGTTCACCCCCATCTGAATTAAGATGAGCCCCTCCAAATCAGACCCTATCCCACGACGAGCAAAAAGCAGGATATGCGCGTTATCAAAATTGTTGTCAAATTTTGCGGGTTTATTTTAAATTAAACATGGCATTAGACAAGCTTCAACTGCATTCTTATGGTTATCTGGAGGATTATGTCATGTTTTCCATTCTCATATATATAAAGCTTCAATACATGAGCACTAAGTGTATAATCAGACTGGGAACAGAGTTTTTATTGCAGATAAAGCATTCTCTTTCTCTTTCATTCTCTTTCTCCTTTGATATCTTTCTCTTCCAATCACTTCCTACTTTGTTCTCTATCTCTTCCATTCTCTGTTTCTTGTTCTCTCTCTTCTTTATGTTGGTGGAAAAAAGGTAAGCACATATATTGTTTGGTATTTTATCCAATATTATCTTGTTTTAAAAAAAGCTTTTCATTTTCTTTCATTCTCTCTCTCTCTCTTTTTTTCTTTCTGGGTCTATCCGAGTGCCCAGCTTGTGGTTATATTTTTCTGTAAAGTACCCGCCCCAAGGGGTTAATAATGACACATAAAACAGCAAACAAAAACAATTAGGTACGATTCATTGTCACCTATTCATTTATTCATACCAGCTATTCCATCACTAAACTACTCTGTGCACCATTTTGTGCATCACAAATAGTCCCCATTGGAATAGGAGTGGACAGAGACATGTTGGAGCTGGAAGATGAGTACGATTATTGGATTATTGCTTCAAGACTCAAACTGATAATTGTTAACCTAATCTAACCAAAAGCCCGCATTTTATTATCAATGCAGATAAGAAATCAGTAATTATATATATATATATATATATATATATATATATATATATATATATATATATATATATATATATATATATATATATATATATATATATATATATATATATATATATATATATATATATATATATATATATATATATATATATATATATATATATATATATAAACAAGATGATATACAGTGCTGATGCTCGCAAGGTGGCTACAATTCTAAAACATAATTATTATTATTTGAAACAAAACACTTAAGGCAGAAAGGCTTCAATATACCACCTTCATCCATTCCACACTTATCAGTTTTTCCTCGGCAGGAAAGAATAATTCAGTTGCTTTTTTTGGTAGGTAAGAATAATTTAATTGCTTTTTGGGCAGAAAGAATAATTCGGCTGCTTTTTAGAACAAGTACCTATTGTTCTTTTCAACATGATGTCAGATGTTGCTGAGTCTTACAAATTGGCCTAAAACTGAACCAAAGGATGGTAACAAGGATTCATCATAACCTGCAAAGCCTTATTCTTTTTTTCAGCTATTTTGTGGCGAAAGAAATTTCTGGAAGGATGGGATGCCCTTCCCTATCTCTGTTAATTAGCTTTTACTTACTTTCTTCCTTATCTTGACATACGGAGGTCAGGTCAATATCAGATGACCCCAAGAACTTGCCTAATCTCTCCAATGCTACTTGTGCCTGTACAGAAAAAAGATAGGAAAATATTTTCTTGTAACTATATACTGTATAAAGAATATTTACCAATGTCAAAATATCAATACCGATTATCTAAATAATTAATAGATGGCTTTTGTCTGAGCATGAAGAGTAATTCTAAGAACTAGGAATGCCAACATAACCTAATTAAAATAATACATATATATACAATGGCCGTAATTGCCCTTGTAAGGGGGTGGCCGAGTCAGAGCACAAGTAATCACCAGACACTAAACATACCTTGATCACTCCTCTTAGTTTCTTGGAAAGAAAGGGTTGCCATAATTCCCACCTCATCACCCTGCTTGGGTCAGTCACAGGGTAAATGAGCAAGGATTTTCTGATGTAAGGCTTATAATAATAAATAGGATAAAATCTTTTGACATACCCCAAGGGTATTGAGACAATTTTATCCTAAGGTTGCTTATATGTTGAATAACATAGCTCTTGTAAAGATGAGGTTACCCCACGTAAAGTTAAATAACTGTGAATTTGTAGGGCTAGATGGATCTTATAAAAATAAGTAATCTTCAGAACCCAATGTAAAATTATATAACCCCATAAATTGTTTAGTTAGGATGGGTTAGGTCAGGTCAGGGTAGGTCACATCAGGTTAGGCAACTTGCCTTGTAAAAGATGAATACGCCTAAGGTTATTCTTCATTAAAAGATCCAGCAACGTTTTACTGAAGTTTGTCTGCGAACCACTGTTTTATGATTTTCCATAACGAAGGCCATGTTGTACTGAGATAAGCAGCGTTTACACCCAAGAAAATGCTAAACAAACGGAAACATATTCTGTCTGTATTACAGCACAGAAATCACATTCACGTGGAATTGTGTATATGTGATTAAACAAAAGCAGGGAAAGAAGACCTAGAATTGTTCAAGGTTTGATACATTTTCTCCTTTAAGTTATGAACAAATTATTAAATGTTTAATTAGTACCAATACAATTCAAGATAAAAAAAAAACAGATCAAAGCCTAATCTCTCTACCCTCTGCAAAATTTTAAATTACTCCTCTGAATAGATATATATATCTCAGGTTAATAAAAATTTTCTTTGAATAAGTCCTTCTTTTTAAGTAGATTTACAAACGGGACATCTAGTTGGTTAACTATAACTATAGTATTTACAGGTATGTAACATATATAAAATAATATGCTATTAAGTATGTAAATTTTGCAGAGAAACTGTCCAGGTGGTACCTACAAATACCATGGTGCAATCGACCTTGTAAGGGGTAGCCGAGCCAAAGCACACACATTCACCAGAAGCTCAATACACCTCGATCACTCCCCTAAGCTGCTTGGGGATAAAGGGCTGCCACAATACCCACACACCGTCACCATGCTCGAGTGGGCAAGGATCCTCTTCCATGAGGCCCAACAGCCATGAAAGTTACAAATCAAACATTTTTCCAGACAAAAGATAAAAAATCATGAGAGTAACATGAATCTTACAATACAATTGAAACTTATCAGACCCTCAAACCAAAATTTATATAACAGAATGCTACTGTTTTTCATCGTGTTACGTGTCACTATTTTTCCCTATTCAAATGGGGGTGGACATAGACAGATAGGAGCTGGGGAATTAAGGCTGGAAGCTCTTCATAACTCCCTGCAGTGGGTTTGAATACGGATTTGTTACTTCCTGAGTTGAGTTCTCTTATCACTACACTACCTAAAATAAAGGGGAATACAGTGCTCTAAATAAATTTAGGAAGGATGCCCATTCTTACCTGCATACATTGTGCGACAGTAGCAGGAAGTTGTGTAATAGGCATCCTCATGATGTTGAATAGCGCTATTGCAACAAACGCTGTCTCTGCATCCAACACATTTTCTTCAGACACCAACACAAATGTGGCAAATGAAGCCAAGGCAACCTGAAATTCGAATATATAAGATTAATATACAAGATTAGTAAGACCCTTAGCCCACTCATTCTGAAGGTATATCAAGCAGGGTGGAGAAGGGAACTGTGGCTAACTCTTTATCTCCAAAGAGCTGAGAGAAGTATTAAAGGCAAGTTTGACTTCTGGTGATTGTGTGTGCTTTGATTAAGCCACCTCCCTTACAAGGGAGTCTGCAGCCATTGTATGTGTATGTTATATTTCATAGCTTCCTACTGCTAGGGGTATTCATGTTTGCTTACTGCCAAGTCTATGGATCTGTCATTAAGTAGTTCCATTTCACATTTCAAGAAATATCACTTTTACAAACTTGAAGAGACTACTCTTGGAGTAAATGAAAATAAATTTTTAATGGCAAATAAGAGAGGATGAACAAAAAATATCTTTTTTATTTTTACAATTTTTTACAATTTCAGGGAAACCACAATATCTACCCACTTATTTTTCTTTAAAAAATAATTACTGGCTATACATTTAACACGTAGATCACAAAAGCATGTGATATGCACATAAACCTTTAACATTACATCATGTTGATAAACTCTGCTAATTTTGCTCCTTCTTATAAGATGAAGACTACGTATGCAAGAGAGTGATGAGGATGGAAGTTAAGGGCAGGAGGAAAAGAGGAAGACCAAAGCAGAGGATTAGATGGATTATGAACATGAGGATTTAAGGAGCAAAATCCAGGACTATGGAGAAGTCAAGGCAGGAACCCTAATATCAAATGAGATAAAAAATTGATTCCAGAAATAGGCTTCTTCATAATTACCAAATAAGGTGTAGTAAGCCATACAAAACTCGCAAAGGCCTGCAAATAAGCAGATCTCCTCAAGACACTGATTTCATCACTCCTGATTCTTTCCACTTGCTTGGCAAAGGAATCCTCCCAGGCGTACAATTTTAGGACCTATAAAGAAGAGCATTAGGAGGCACACACATTCACTGGAAGCTGATCAAGGCATATTAGTTTCTGGTGAATGTATATGCTTTGACTGGGCCAGCCCCCTTTCAATGGGGACTGCAACTATTGTATATGCATATGGATGTGTAAGAAAAGCGTAGATGTTAGATACATAGATACATTCTACATGAGAGTAATATAGAAATACAAATGTAAATAAAATTTACCGTTAGATTCTGAAAATCAGGGGACTGTTGTAGCACAATGGTTACAGCGCTCAATTCAAAACCCAACAAATCTGAGTTTAAGCCCACCACTACCAGCTAGAAATGGCATCAAGCCTTAATTTCCGTTTCAACCTGCCTGCCTGTATCCACCCCCATAAAGAGGATCAATAATTACACATAAAGAGGCAAACACATTTTCTTGACCAATGTAGAGCAGTTGTTAGAACACTTGACTCAGGAAGTGCCAAACCCATCTTCGAGCCCATCATAGGGTGCTAAGGCAGGCGGCCAGCCTTAATTCCCCAGCTCCAAGCTATCTATGTTTACCCCCATTCGAATGAGGATTCATAGAGACATGTGGTATGGGAACAGCATTCTTAAAATCAAGTTACCCATTCAGAGTTTGCTACGGATATTTAGAATGAAAAAGAGCATCTACAAACGACTAATGAGAATATCTGCAAAACGTACTCTGAGATAAAGTGTACTTTAATGCTTTCAAATCCGTTTTTATGATTCTTATTTAAAGGTGTATTATTTAACTAAAAATGAAGACTTAATTCAAATCTACACAAAATCAAGTTTATTTTTTTTAGTTTTTGATTGCCGTTTTGCAAGTTACTATTACTCCCCATTAGAATGGAGCTAGACACGGATATGTTGCATTTGGGGGGTTAAGTCTGGATGCCCCTCTTAATGCCCTGTGGCTGGGTAGAACACATGTTTGTCAGGTTGATCACTTCCAAATGAGTGCAAATAACCACTGAGCTATTGCAGTCCCCAGAGAATTATGTTTAACAAATGACACTCTGGAAGTCGAAATGCATTTGCATAGAGTAAGTTTATATTAAAATGGTGTAGGTACTTGAGATTCACCCATAATTACACATAATAAATTTCTACAACACCAGGATCACAACCTCTGCATGTTTACCAAGCTGAACTAAAGCAAAATGAAAGACTCTACACTTAATGAAACACTGTGCAAAACCAAATCCTTCATATACATTTTTAAATTATATGTTACCCTTCCTCTTTTGAGTCAGCAGGATAGCAAAATCAAAGATCAAGGCTATCATGCTGATATATTTGAGTTTTTCATACACATTGCCTCTACTGGCTGGATTAGTAGGGTGATCACAACCAGAGGAAGAAAACTGCATGAAAATAAAAATAATAGATGCTTCAATTTCTCTAATCATTAACATTCAGTTACAGTCCCACTTACACATACGTGGTTTTAAACAGAGTGGTTTTGAACATACTGCACTGCAATATATTAAAATAATTTATAGTTTGAGAAAATTTTCCAAAGATAATACATTATAAGAACTACTATACTGTTTTAATATAAATCGGAATGGTGTTAGGTAAAGCTTAAGTACAGTCAAGTAATCTAGGCATAATTCAGAGTATGGAGGAGGTTGAGAATGGATTATATGCTAAGCATATTCTATATAAAGGTCTTGACCACAGGCGGTTACTTATACGGGGAGTGGTGAAACATACTGACAGTATGAGGCAAGGAATAACTGTATTGTATACAAGAGCATGATATCTTCTAGAACCAGGAATCAGGTATCAAAGATTTACTATGGCTCTACCAGGAGGGGCCATACTCCCTGCATGCGTAAGAGCCAATTAATGGGACAGGGGAACAAGGTAATAGCAACTCCTCTCTCTGAGAATATTTTTACGAGAATCGCCAGAACGAGAAGCTGTTGCTGAACCATTTTATGTGTGGCAATTAGTCCAAATTTGAGTAGGGGTGGACACAAATATGTTGTAGCTATAAGGGGGATTATGGCTGGACACCCTAATGCCCCATGGTAGGACTGAACCCACATTATTCATGTCCCGAATCTTGAACTCTACATATGAGCTACCGAGGCTGCCGCTGCCAAATCTAGAAGAACATACCTTAATGCCATTGATTATTTCAGTGAGTAACTTAATCCTTTTATCCTTGAATTTCATCTGAGAGGTTTGCAGCAGCTTGATTTTGTTGGCAACAAAACCATTTATGGGCGTCAGTAATATCAAAACTGCCAAGCCCGCCAAAACAGAGGGACCTGTTTAGAAAGAAATTCAAAGAACTGTAAGAAGGATAGCTGAGGAATAAGTACCTCAAATTTATTTCAAAACAGAAAGACATGTTATGAGAGAAATTCAAAGCTCTTCAAGAATGATATCTGAAGAATAAGTACCTTACTATTATTTCCAATGTGTCATAAAAGCAGACTAAGAAGGCTGTAGGATAGAGAGAGAGCAGGCAAATCCATCTTTTCTGAACATTTATCTTTATCACAGAGTAGATAAGTGAAAGTGGTGAATACGAACATAGGGCTTAAGGAGCTTTGCTTTTTCCCATTCTTTGTTCAGTTGTCTCATGGCTGTCTTGAGTGGTATATAGTAAGATAAAAGAAACATTTAAATAAAGGTTGATTACCTAATAGTTGCCACAGCTCATACAGGGCAATAGTAATAACAAAAGGTGCACCCCAGGCCAAGTTTACAAAGAGAAGAGTATCACTCAACCTCTGAGAATCTATTGACATCAAATTGACAATTTCACCGACTGTTGATTCTCGTCTTGAACTATTTGATAATACCAAAGCCTGTGGGAAAGGATTTAGCGAATTAGTGTGACTGGAATTAAGGTAATATAGAGCAATTTTTCTTTTTATCACTTTAAAGATGAAACAAATAGAAATTCATATCAATGACAATACTTTAGCACAGCTATCAAGAGCTGTTGTTTGCCAGTTTAGTTGTCACTATTAACCTACTCAAATGGGGGTGGACACAGACAGGGTACAGCTATAAGGGGTTTAAGGCTGGGTGCCCTTCTTAACACCCTGTTAAAAGCTCAAACATGGGTTTGTGGCTTCCTGATTTGAGCACTCAGACCACTTTGCTACCATGGTCCCCAACACTGTACGATGAGAATTAGTAGTATATTCTTATATTACAATGAACAAATCAACGTGCAATGCCAGAGGATAAATATGCTTATTCGTGCTTCAACAAAATCTGTGTCCCTGCTGAACTCTTACAGCCACTAGCCTGCACCAATATAACATGCTTAGAGAGCAAGGGGTATGACAAATAGATAACTATGAAGATGTTCTCTTAATGGCCGCAATCCCCTTGTTTGGAAGGTGGAAAAGTCAAAGCATACACATCCACCTGCCAAACTTACCTCAATCACTCTAATAGCTTTTTGGAGATAAAAGGTTGCCACAATTCCTCACAATCATTCTGCTTGGGTCATCCACAGGGTAAGAGGGCAAATATCTTATGCCATGAGACCTGACAGCCACAGCTGGTTTACTAGAGCAAATCTGAGAAAACCCACCTTTCTGTAAACTGCTGACATGATGGATGAACGTAGCTGAGTAGCGAGCGTCTGATCTATGTAATAAAAAATATTTTTTACAAACGTTGTCAGCAGCGTAATGAGCATGAGGAGAATAGCATAGAAATACCCATGCCATGCTGGTTCTGTGCTGTCTGTTGTAAATTTGATCAAGAGACTGAAACAATAAAAAGAGATTTTGCACGTTTATACAGAATTATGTCTTAATACCTTTACATTATTAACTCTGTGTTTGTTTGCTGTGTTATGTATCATTATTAATATCCAATAAGGGAGTGGACACAGACAAGTTGGAGCTGGGAATTAAAGCTGGATACCCTTCCTAATGACCCACATGGGACTCAAACACGAGATAATCACTTCCTAAGCCGAATGCTCTAACCTGTGTGCTACCGTGGTCCCCACTGATATAATATTAAAATATAGGTATAAATTTAAAGACCAACACATTTTATAAACATTGGATATGTTGAAAATATACAAGACTTATATCTATATTAAACTGGTTACGAATAATAACAAATATACTACAATGATACAAATGAGTATTATGATTATTAAAGGTATATAAATGCATCAAATTTAGTTTTAGTTACTATGGATTCTTATGACCATTTTCTGTGTTCCATAGTTCATTTTCTTTCTAAGCATTCAATCTCCTGAGAAGTGGAACAAGGTTATCATACTCTGTTTCCCTTAGTGTCACTAAATCTTACTAAATGGGATGGAGGGAAGGGACCAGAAATTCCCCTTTTATAATTTCCTCCAGCTAAAAGTCACAGCATATGCATGTATTTTGACCCGACCATTCCCATTATGAGGGACACTGAGACTATTGCAAAGAGATTGAAGTCACAGAAAATAAAATAAAAAGAACACACTGTCAAAATATTCTGAAAACATAACTATATAATTAAATCATTCTAAAGGTACAAAAAAATAACAATTTCCATACTGATGTGTGTAAATACAAATTACATTAGATGATCAAAACAAGATTATGAAATAAGACAAAATTTTACCTTAGAAGTCTTGGCGTTGCAAAGACCATCAGTTCTGAGAAGAGATAAAGAAGCGTAGCCAGGAAAAATGGCAAGAAAAACATTCTTAATATGACACGGAAGACTGATACCTTTGGCAGAGTTAATGGCACTTTACATCCTGTTTTCTCTTTCCTGAAACAAATGGGAATAATAAACTTGGTTTTTATTCTAATATTTTTTTTATCTATATAAGTATTTTCAAATAATATCCACCAAGGAGATCCCGTGTTTGATTCCCTGACGAGGCTCATAAAAAATGTTTATCCCAGGAACACTTAGTTGAGTTTTAGCAGTTATCAAGAACAGGTACAAATGAATAAATAACACACTATGTGGGTTATATTGTTATCTGCCATTTTATGCGTCACTCTATATCCCCATTATGGGGATGGATATAGACAGACTGGAGCTGGGAAGTTGAGACTGGATGCACTTCAAAACGCCTTGCAATGTCCTTGATCCTGGGTTTGTCACCTGACAAGTTGAGTGTTCCAATCACAGCACTACTGCAGTACATTATGTTGCTTATATATACTAAAAATAATAACCACACAACACAAGTAAGAATTGGGTATTGAGGTTAAATCCTGTAAAATTAATTACAGTTATGGATCTAGAACTTCAGAAGAGTTGGGATATATATATATATATATATATATATATATATATATATATATATATATATATATATATATATATATATATATATATATATATATATATATATATATATATATATATATATGTGTGTGTATGTATGTATGTATGTGATTACCTACTTGTGTTTACGGGAAAGAGCCCTAAGCTCGTATCTTCCCGTCTCCTCATCGGTTCCATTTTATACTTAGTGATACTTATCATACCTGTCCTTAAAACTATGGATTGAGATAGCATTAACTACCTCCTCGCTTAGCCAATTCCAATTATCAACTACTCTTACACTGAAAAAGTATTTTCTTACATCCTGCAAAGAAGTTTTCTTACGAAGCTTCAAACTATGACCTCTAGTTCTAGAGCCAGCCATATCAAAATATCGATCCCTATCCACTCTATCATAACCATGAAGGAATTTAAAGACTGTCACCATATCCCCCCTCACTCTTCTAGCTTCGAGTGATGGTAAGTCTAATTCCCTCAGCCTCTCATCATAACTGAGATTGCGTAGTTCTGGCACCAGTTTCGTGGCATGTCTTTGAACTTTTTCAAGCTTAGCTATGTGCTTTTTCAAGAGCGGATTCCAAAAGGGGCCTGCATATTCGAGTTTTGGCCTCACATAGGTTACATAAATATTTCTGAACATTTCCTTGTCCATGTGCCTGAAGGCTACCCTTACATTTGATAAGAATGCATATGCTGCCCTTACTATGCAATTTATATGTATTTCTGGAGACAAATCTGCCAGTATGTTTACTCCTACATCTCTCTCATTTTCTGTCTCTTGAAGTTGTACTCCAGCCACCGAGTAGTCAACCTTGGGCCTTCTTGCACGTGTACCCATTCTCATTACCTTACATTTTGAAGTATTGAATTTCATTAGCCACTTTTCTGACCACTCATGCAGATTAATTAGATCCTCCTGAAGTTCTCTACCATTGTTCTCGTTTTTTACTTTCTTCACAATCTTGCATCATCTGCAAACATATTCATGAATGAATTTACAGACTCTGGTAGGTCATTTACATATACAAGGAACAAAAGTGGCCCTAAAACTGAACCCTGTGGAACTCCAGTACTAACTCTTCTCCATTCAGACACCGAGTGTCTTACTCTAACCCTCTGTTCCCTTCCTTCTAAGTAAGTTTTTATCCATTCCAAAACATTTCCACCTATTCTAGCCATTGATTGCAGCTTCCTAATAAGTCTCCCATGTGGAACAGTGTCAAACGCTTTCTGGAAGTCTAGGAATATGCAATCTGCCCAGCCCTCTCTTTCCTGTAAGATTTGGCTTACCTCATCATAAAATTCTAATAAGTTTGTTACTGTTGATCTACCTTCTCTGAAGCCATGTTGCCTCACTGACAAAAAGTTGAAGGATTCTAAGTGAAGAGAGATATGTTTCCTTAGTAGTTTCTCCATAACTTTGTAAACTATGCTGGTCAAGGAAACTGGTCTATAGTTCAGAGCCGTATCCCTCCTTCCCATTTTGAAGATAGGTATCACATTTGCTTGTTTCCAGCATCTTGGAATCTCCCCTGACTCCAGTGACTTTTTAAATATGATACTTAGTGCCACTGATATTGAGTTTGCGCATTTTTTAAGCACATGAGGGGATATGTCATCAGGACCTGTAGCTTTATGAACATCTAAATCCATCAGCGCTTTGCATACCTCTGTGGCTGTAAGGTTGATGTTCTCTAATACCGGCCCTTGAGCTTCTATCACTGCAATCTGAGGGGGTGGGGTATTTTCTACTGTAAATACTGACTGAAACTCCTTGTTCAATTCTTTGCAGATCTCTTCATCCGTCTCAGTGATGCTTCCATCCGCTCTCTTTAGCCTTAAAACCTGTTCTTTAACATTCAGTATTCCTCTGATAAAGCTGTGGAAAAGCTTGGGATTTTCTTTAGCCTTCCTGGTGATGTCCCTCTCATAGTCTCTCTCTGCCTCTCTCCTTTTACTTAGGTAGTCATTTCTTGCTCTTTTGTAGGTTTGCCAGGCATTTATGTTTTTTCTCCTCCTATACCTTTTCCAGCATTTGTCTCTCCACTCCTTAGCTCTTTTACACCCATTATCGAACCATTTCTCTCTGGCATGAATTACACCTACTTTGGTGACAGGTATGCAGCAATCTACTATCTTCCCATATTTCTCACAAAAGATGTCATACATTTCTTGTACAGATTTGTTGTAAAATAAGGTTCTCCAGTCAAGAACTGCAAAAAGCTCATTCATTTTGATGTAATCTCCTTTCGAATAGTTCCTCCTCATGTCCTCAGTGCCTCTACTCTCAGGAAGAATATCTTCAATGATATACTCCATCAACAACACACAGTGGTCACTCTTTCCAATTGGTGGTACATACTCAATTTTTTCAATATCCAACACATTATCTGTGAACACTAGATCAAGTAGTGATGGCTCATCTCCACCCCTGGCCCTTGTTGGTTCCATTACATGTTGGTGTAGGAAATTCCCTTGTATGCAATCTAGGAATCTTGCCCCGAATGAGTCCTCACCACTGTGTGGGTCAAGATTTATCCAATCTATCTCTTTATGATTAAAGTCTCCCATAATCAAAATCCTACATTTTTTTTTCCCGTGCCATGTTAACAACTGAGTTTATGACTTCAATAGTACCTATATGACTTTCCTCATAAACTTCTGTATGTATGTATGTATGTGATTACCTAATTGTGATTACCTAATTGTGTTTACGGGAAAGAGCCCAAAGCTCTTATCTTCCCGTCTCCTGATCGCTTCCATTTTATACTTAGTGATACTTATCATACCTGTCCTTAAAACTATGGATTGAGATAGCATTAACTACCTCCTCGCTTAGCCAATTCCAATTATCAACTACTCTTACACTGAAAAAGTATTTCCTTACATCCTGCGAAGAAGTTTTCTGACGAAGCTTCAAACTATGACCTCTAGTTCTAGAGCCAGCCATATCAAAATATCGATCCCTATCCACTCTATCATAACCATGAAGGAATTTAAAGACTGTCACCATATCCCCCCTCACTCTTCTAGCTTCGAGTGATGGTAAGTCTAATTCCCTCAGCCTCTCATCATAACTGAGATTGCGTATTTCTGGCACCAGTTTCGTGGCATGTCTTTGAACTTTTTCAAGCTTAGCTATGTGCTTTTTCAAGTGCGGATTCCAAAAGGGGGCTGCATATTCGAGTTTTGGCCTCACATAGGTTACATAAATATTTCTGAACATTTCCTTGTCCTTGTGCCTGAAGGCTACCCTTACATTTGATAAGAATGCATATGCTGCCCTTACTATGCCATTTATATGTATTTCTGGAGACAAATCTGCCAGTATGTTTACTCCTAGATCTCTCTCATTTTCTGTCTCTTGAAGTTGTACTCCAGCCACCGAGTAGTCAAGCTTGGGCCTTCTTGCACTTGTACCCATTCTCATTACCTTACATTTTGAAGTATCGAATTTCATTA
Organism: Halocaridina rubra; assembly: GCA_037179515.1. Taxonomy (NCBI): domain Eukaryota; kingdom Metazoa; phylum Arthropoda; class Malacostraca; order Decapoda; family Atyidae; genus Halocaridina; species Halocaridina rubra. Next base: position 116,992 of record JAXCGZ010020805.1, on the reverse strand, counting down.
GCCACTTTTCTGACCACTCATGCAGATTATTTAGATCCTCCTGAAGTTCTCTACCATTGTTCTCGTTTTTTACTTTCTTCACAATCTTTGCATCATCTGCAAACATATTTATGAATGAATTTACAGACTCTGATAGGTCATTTACATATACAAGGAACAAAAGTGGCCCTAAAACTGAACCCTGTGGAACTCCACTACTAACTCTTCTCCATTCAGACACTGAGTGTCTTACTCTAACCCTCTGTTCCCTTCCTTCTTAGTAAGTTTTTATCCATTCCAAAACATTTCCACCTATTCTAGCCATTGATTGCAGCTTCCTAATGTATGTATGTATGAATGTATACATATATATATATATATATATATATATATATATATATATATATATATATATATATATATATATATATATATATATATATACACCTTGTTCTCAAAATAACGCCTAGATAGGTTCTCAGAAGTGTCGTGTAAATGGAAAATCGCGTGAAAAAACGAGTTATTTTCCATAGGAAACAATGATAAAGGGCATAGATACGTTCCAATCCTTACATAGACAATCTATGCCAAAGATATAAGATAAGTAAAAAAAAATATTTTATTACTACAGAGCAAAGCAGAAAGCCCTGTATCTATTTTTAAGAGTATACAAAAGATATTCATATTCACTTTACAGCTAGAAATTAACATACATTACTATACTTTACTCTATTATGCAGTGGGCAACAGTTATACAGTTATACAGTTATACAGTTATATCAGTGAGCAAGTAACTTATGTGGTAGAAGAGGAGGAGGATGCAGGCGAACGAGCCTCTATCTGCAAATGTATATAAAGATAAAATAAGAATTATAAATAACCGAAGTAAGACTAAAAAACGAAAAAAAAAATTTATTATGCAATGCCTAAATCTACCATATGACAGATTAAAAAAAACTTAATCTACATTCTCTAGAGAGGCACAGAGTTAGGGGGGATATGATTGAGGTGTATAAATGGTTTAAAGGGATTAACAAGGGTGATATTAATAAAGTTTTAAAAATTCATGATCAAACCAGAACTCGTAATGGGTAATGGATTTAATCTTGATAAATTTAGGTTCAGAAGGGAAATTGGTGAAAATTGGCTTGGTAATACCGTAGAGTATTCCTAATAGGATAATAAATGCCAATACCTTAGACACCTTCAAATGTAGATTAGATAGACATACGACAGAGGTAGGGCGAGTATGAATAGATTAATGTTTATTGGAAAAATCATAAAAAGAAAAATAGAATAAATAAGTAGAGTAGAATAGAATAGGTTAGACATGCTGAAAATATCATTCAAAAATGGAACTGCCTCGTGTGTGCCAGTAAGCATGTTGCAGTGTCCCCTATTCTTATGTTCTTAATATTTTCAGAACACGTGTTTTGCATCCTCCTTCCATTTTCAAATTTGTATCTGGTTTCTGAATGACAAATTTGTTAATAAAATGTATCCAATTACTCTCTCTCTCTCTCTCTCTCTCTCTCTCTCTCTCTCTCTCTCTCTCTCTCTCTCTCTCTCTCTCATATTTCTTTACAAAAACCGAATTAAAACTTAGGTTTATTACCTTTAAAATGAGCACTGTAATGAACGTGATTAAGACTAAAGCAATCATTGTATTTACATAATAAGATGAAAAATTTCTACCTAATTCCTGTTTAAGAGAGACATTACAAAGGATTCGTGGAAAAGAAATTAATTTAACGGTCTTTTAACTCATTAACGTTTTTATTAAAAGTGCATTATTATATTTATCATTTGCTGCCCCAAACGACTCATCAGCTTGAAAAGTAACTGATGTATGCGTTGTTTGTAAGACTATTCTCCTTTTAATATAAATATATTCTATATAATGTAAGTGAAATGAAACGAGAGAGAGAGAGAGAGAGAGAGAGAGAGAGGAGAGAGAGAGAGAGAGAGAGAGAGAGAGAGAGAGAGAGAGAGAGAGAGAGAGAGAGAGAGAGAGAGAGAGAGAGAGAGAGAGAGAGAATCTTTAATTAACTCTTGTTCATTCAACCAAAACTACATTATTTATTGTAAAAATAATGGTTTAATTACAAATTCGTAATAATAATAATAATAATAATAATAATAATAATAATAATAATAATAATAATAATAATAATAATAATGATAATAATAATAATAATCTCCACAATCATCATCAAAGGAAAATTATTGTTAATAATAATAATAATAATAATAATAATAATAATAATAATAATAATAATAATAATAATAATAATAATAAGATCTAAGGAGAATTTTTGGAACAGACATCATGAGAGTAATGCAGAGGTATATTAAAACCCAGCAGAGAGCTGGATATTCATTACACATCTTTTATAATCCCTTCACATCTGACAGGTCATTACACTCTCCATCGGTTTCTCATTACAGCCTGATAAAGGCTGTCTTATTTTATAATTTCTTGGTCCAGCCTGTTGTCAAAAAAAAAAAAAAAAAAAAAAAAAAAAAAAAAAAAAAAAAAAAAAAAAAAAAAAAAGGGGGGGGGGGTTTATTCGCGAATTCCGAATTTTTTACTATTATTTTTGGGGGGCGCCATTGCAATTTCGCATATAAAAAAATCCCGTATAAAATATATATATATATATATATATATATATATATATATATATATATATATATATATATATATATATATATATATATATATATATATATATATATATATATATATATATATATATATATATATATATATATATATATATATATATGACGTAGTGGATATAGCTATTCCGCCGTAAGCCACCACTGACGTGGAGGTTTTGGACTTCCACTTGAATTCACACTTTGTAAGATGATTGGGTTATCTCACCGTTTGTCACCACTGTCATAGTGCTTTTATTATTATCTCATCTAATGACACCACTGACGTAGGGCTTTTCCTCCTACGTATATATATTTATAATTATGGTAGCGTGGTTATACATATTAGTACCTGATGGGTACAAGGTAGCGTGGTTACAAGGTAAGAATGGACAAGCAGTAGTTCCTTTACTTATATTTATTCTAGAGTACAACACATCCGACGCCTCAATGCCCCTATGCCCCCACCCTATGACTATCACAATCTATGATCTATTCGTGCCCCTGGTAAGGTTCTGACTAAGTGTCTCTGCCCTGGGTGGCTCTTTAAATACCCCCAGGGGCAGGGCGTGGCTTAACATCCAATTCTCCAATGAAATCAGTCAGATCTAGTCCAGCTAATCAGCGCCAGGTTCAAAGTGGAATCCCACCTACTTCCGGGGAGGAGTTATTGGGCATTTCTCCTGGGCGTGTACCTGCGTACGAAACACAAGTTCATGTTTCGTGCGGTTTAGGAAAGGGCTAACTCTCGGCCTTTCCCACCCTCAGGTACTCCATGTCGGATGCCAAGCCTCAGGGGTCCGGTCACATATCTCCTTGACGCCCTCTACAAACACCGGCCGCACCGCAGAAAACAAGTGGGGAGAGTATTCTATTTCACCCTAGCCTCACATGTTTCTCTTCACGACTTGTGGTGTTTTCGAGGACCGAGGGTCCCTTATCCTGTAGGCCTCTTGGGGGGGGGGTGCATGGCGCCTGCGGTTAGTTCCAGGTGCCTAGCCACAACTCTTGGTGGTCCCAAGGGAACACATGGGCGGCACAAAAACTCAATAAAAGTGAGGGCATGTAATAGAATATCCGTGGCCTCGACTAACCGTTACCCCTCAAGAGCTGTTACAAGTTTCAGATTCTGGCTTCAGCATGGCGGGCTGGCTTCAGCATGACAGCAGCATGGCGGGCTGGCTTCAGCATGACAGAAGTCATACGACATCCCTCCCAACCAAAACTGAAATATCTCTTATTTCAGTCGAAGCATGGACTAGTTTTCCGGGAGCTCTTGGACATATCCTAGCTAACATTAGTTTACAATAGAAATGGGGCCGAATTATTTAAGCTATTTTCTAAGAATTCCTATACAAATTACACAAACATAACATATAGAGAGTACCTTTACAGACAACTAGAGCATGCAGGGTCTATGTCCTTGTTGGAAATCTGAAATACAAACGTATCCTTATATTTAAACAACATAATTCCAGTGTGAAACTAATATTAAACATTAATTAAGATCAAAAAGTCAGTTTAAATCAAAACATTAATTCATCTACTTCTCTCGTTTCTTTAAAAGGCAAAATTGAGTTAATTACAGTAAGATCATGACTCATTTAGAACATTAGCAAACAATTAAGTAGAGTATTAGCGTGTATAAACAGGTAAAATGCAATAGATTATAACATCAACAGTAATTTCTATAAGAGACCCTACCGTCATAAGTTCTATTCCTATCATTATTTGGGGCATTGATTTGTCTTAAAATTAAGCCTTAAAAACTACTCCTGGAACAAAGCATGTGTTACTTTCATATTATATTACTATTCAGAGACCAATGGATAGGACGACTTTTACTTTCCTCTGTCTAGGACGACTTTTACTTTCTCTGTCTAGGACGACTTTCACTTTCCTCTGTCTAGGACGACTTTTACTTTCTCTGTCTAGGACGACTTTCGTTCTCTCTGTCTAGGACGACTTTTACTTTCCTCTGTCTAGGACGGCTTTTACTTTCTCTGTCTAGGACGACTTTCGTTCTCTCTGTCTAGGACGACTTTTACTTTCCTCTGTCTAGGACGACTTTTACTTTCCTCTCTCTAGGACGACTTTTACTTTCTCTGTCTAGGACGACTTTTACTTTCTCTGTCTAGGACGACTTTTGTTTTTCTCTGTCTAGGACGACTTTTGTTTTCTCTGTCCCTTGCTCATGAATTCTTGCTAGGTGCGATTCCCCGGTTTCCCACGGGGATTCTTTCGCTTTCGCATCCCCCGCCGTCCTCGCTGCAGGCCCAGGTTTGTTGCCATATCTCCGTTACTCGGTTAGGCAGAGCAAAAAGGACAAGGACTGGGCCCCATCCCGCGAATCCTTCCAGCCCGGCTTTCTCGTCCCGCCCTCGGCCGATCTTGACTAAGACCACCTCGCAGGAGACCTGCAACGTCACAGCGTTACTCTTCCTGTACGGTCCTCTCACACGTACCTTTGAAGTAGAACGCGGGATGAAAGTTTGAACCTATGTCACTACTACAGTTGTAAGAAAGGTTCCCTATGACTTCAGGGTACCAACATTGGCCATACGTTGGTAATCGAGGCTATACTTTGCCTCCCCTGCAACTGCAAGTGATTGCAATCTCTATTCAATGGGCATTAGGGACTTGTCTGACGGACAAAATCTAAAGACTTTAGAACTTGCAGGTCGGGGCTGCCTAGGAATAGGGTGGTAATGGAAGGTATGTGTCTACACAACTAGATTATTATTCCAAGATACTTAGGACTTAGCAACTGCTACATAGCATTACTCTACTATAAATGTCAAAAAGAATAATCATTAAATGCTCAGAAAAGCCACTAAAGAAACATTCTTATTAGCGGTGGCTACAGTAACATCAAGTATGAATTCAGATAAAAGATACAAATCATCAAGTTACTGCTGATTTCATTTCAAAAATAATAATTAGCAACAGGCCATGGAGAGATAGCAACAATATCAGTCAACATCTTAACATTACTAATAATCACGATCTAAAAATAAGAATAATAAACAATAAAAATAAATATACTAAATCAAAAATATCAATATATATACAATGGAGACTGATATTCAGAAGTAAGAACAGAGTTCTATACTTATATTTCATAGTGATGCTCATTCCAACACAGTCTCTTTTAATATTTAAATTCCTGCTGTCGTAACCAATGTATATATATATAGCATAAGTGGCAACTTGCTGGCTCCACAATTTGTCAATGGGAGTTCTATCTATTCTCTAAACAGTTGCGACATGTGGCAAAAATATTTTAGGCAAATGGCGGTACTACCGATATCTTATCAGTATTTATGCAATAACAGCATGCAATAATCTATCAACTGAAATAAAATGTAGGCACAATTATCGCCTAGCTTCGCTGGAATAAAAACAAAAAGGAAAAATCAAAGACGGCAACGCTCTGTTAGCAGCAGGAGAGGCCTCTGTCAGTTTCAGCGTCGCGTGAAAGGTAGGAGAGGGAGAGAGAGAGAGAGAGGAGAGTGACCGTGGAATACGCTGCGGTTTTCACTCACAAGTCAGCTGAGCTGGGCCTCTGTCTTTTACTTGTACTGAAAATAAAAAATTGTCGCAGAGTATCTCTAATAATAAAATAAGTAAACAAATGAACGTGAACAAACGTTAGCAATGACTATCGATAGAGTCTTATGTTTATTGTCAGCGGCTATTCTCATTCCTGATTAAAAAAACGAAAGCAAAAAGAACTTAGTGTACAACTGCAAAACTGTCGAAGCATAAATCCATTCCTCTCTGTTTAATCTTGATAAGGACTTTACTGTAACCGCATACACATCCTTGTCTATAATGACAATCTCTCTCTTTTCATGCTATAAATCAGAGGGTTAAGTCGAAGCACACACACTGATGAAATTAAAGCAAAAGAACTAAAATCATATGTGACAGTATCCCTACTACTATCAACAAAAGTACAAATATCCTTTTCTTAATAACTTCTTAAAAAGGACTTAAGTGTCATTAATTTTAACTTTAAAACTCAGCAAATAATCTCTAATAATCTCAATTATCTTTAATTAGCCCGATTGTAATCTAAAATTCATGAAAATGCTAGGGATTAACCATGGTTCCCTCTAGATAATCTTTTCAGAATCCTTTAAGTAAGATTTTAAAGATTTCTTCAATACAAAAAGAACTATAACAAAAACGGGTATCTAAGAATATAAAAAGTCTATCTCTGTGTATGCAATAATAAAAACAAAAAGTATATTTCATTATCAACAGTAAGGAATACATTTTGCTTAAACTTCAAAATCTCGCACGGAGTTGTACATAAACAATTCAAACATAAAATATATATCTTCTTTTACTATCTCGAATTTGACTTATATCTGCTCTCTCAAATACGGGATACAGCTGTGTAACATTCTTGTTGTCATTTCGTGTCAGCTCTCACTCTTTCTTTATGACCAAGCCGAAATAATTTTGATAAAACATTATCATGGCTAAAACTCGCAAAGTTTTACTTTATCAATCTAACATATCTCTTCAGACAAATAATGTATATACTGCAGCTAGCAAAGAAAATAAAGAATCATTCATAGATTCACGTCCTTTATCACGTAACATCTATCTTGGAATCTCTCGGAAATCGAATAATAATCTCAACGGCGGAGTAGGGGACAAAACAAAAAATAAAACAAACTCGGCATTTCAACCATATCTGGGCAGGTGGAGAATTACCTTCTCATCCATATCCCTCACTAGATATTGCAACAGCGCATCACCTCCCATAAATACACTCTGATATGGCATGCAGAAGGACCTGGCGGAGCAGGGGAACGATCCTCGCAGACTCCCCAATCATGCTTCCTAACGGTGCTTTCCGCGATTTCACCCCCTAGAGCAACCCTCCCATTATACCCCCAGTCATTCATACTCACTCGCATATCACTTTCAAGTCAATCATCTCCTTTCTGTAAAATTCCCTTTTATTTACAACGTTGGTTTTCCTTTCCCGGTCTCTCTGAAGAAGAGTAAAGGTGAAATCTCGGCTGAGCCGTGCGGTCACAGACTCCCTCACCAGTCCTAAGTCCCATTCTAACGAACAAACAAACATTCTACTCCCTTGAAGCTACGTTTGGGTGACACTGAAAAACCTTCCCTATTCTAGGACAGCACAAACTACTCTAATTTACTGTTACTTTCACCTGCATAGCGTGAAATAAAAAACTCATCTCTAACTAATATCACGAAAATTTCTTATTCTTCAAAAAAACATGCCACACACGTATCGTAATATCAATTCCCCATCATCATAACACAAAAAGAACGATCTGTCGTTTATGTCCTTCCCTCGCTAAAACATTACTCCCGCGGATAAAAACAAACAAAAAAAAAGAAAAAAAACTTAAAAACAGGCGCAATCGTAACACTCGATTTCTTACGCTTTAAGAAATTAATATAACAATGATTTTACACGTACTTTAAAATATCAAAGCTCAGTACAATTACTACAGATTCACAATAACGAGGTTGGGAGATCGAATGGTCACTTCCGCATTCTTTTCCCGAAAACCACACGTGTTCTATGAAACTCTTAAAAGCAGATGCACGTATATTTCTCACTATAATTCTTACGCTTAAGAAATTAATATATTGTAACAGTGATTTCACGTGCATTAAATTTTTTCAATTAAAAATCGATACATTCGCGTTCTTAAAATTCAAGCTAAGCATTAATACAAATAAATGGAACGCACTTCCAACGAAATTTCTTTACATTACTCAAATTATAACAAAAAACGGAGTTTATTACTGCTTATAGCTATTAGTACAAATTATCCATGTTAGTAATGGGTACAGAAATTCTACTTTTATCAACTTATTAAGCGCCACACCCCTTATAAGCGGGTTGGCTGAGTCAAAGCATAACTACAAGATAAAATGGCGGCGTCCACCGACCTCAATTTCTTTTACTAATTGTCCCATTACTCACTGGATACAGATCACAAGTACTTAGCTATTTTAAGGAGGTGGTCCTGAAAACTTCATGGCAGAAGGCAAGGAAGGAGAGGGTTCTCCTTCTTTTCTTCGAGTAAAATCGTCGAATCGCCGTCTTCTTGGTCGGATCCGGCAACTTATACCTCTTGTAATGGGCATTTTCACTCAATGCTCCGGTCACACTTCGGCTTACTAAGAAATATCTTAGAAATAGTTCTTTCAAAGTTTTATAATATTTTCTATTTGACCACTCGTCACTTCTCATCCGCAGACCCAAGTATTTCAGGAAGTCGGTCGCGGGAATTATGGACGGACATTCGCGGTCTTTTACATTTGCGCCGTCGAGGTATAAAAGTGAATTCTTGACCCGAGGCGTCTTTACAACCAGGGCACAGGGTGGGGGCTGGGCCTGCTGCGTTCCCTGTGTCACCACGGGGTTCGGAGCGGCCGGCTGTTCGTCGATGTTTGAGGCGTCGGTTTTACTGTCGGCGTCGGCCAAGTTCCTTCTCGACGGAGCGGCGTCGGCGCGTGCTTGTAGGCGCCGCACTTGCTCCTCCAGTTCGAGAATTCTCCGGTGTTTGGCCTCGTCACTCATTTCTTGAATTGGGAGATGTTGGATTTCTGCTTTTGCCATTCTTATTTTCTCTGCACGGGTCTGCACTGGCATTCACCTGTCTCTTCGTATGTTTCTTTTTTTTTTTTTTCACACGTGAAGATCGTACCGCACTGCCACCACTGACGTAGTGGATATAGCTATTCCGCCGTAAGCCACCACTGACGTGGAGGTTTTGGACTTCCACTTGAATTCACACTTTGTAAGATGATTGGGTTATCTCACCGTTTGTCACCACTGTCATAGTGCTTTTATTATTATCTCATCTAATGACACCACTGACGTAGGGCTTTTCCTCCTACGTATATATATTTATAATTATGGTAGCGTGGTTATACATATTAGTACCTGATGGGTACAAGGTAGCGTGGTTACAAGGTAAGAATGGACAAGCAGTAGTTCCTTTACTTATATTTATTCTAGAGTACAACACAACCGACGCCTCAATGCCCCTATGCCCCCACCCTATGACTATCACAATCTATGATCTATTCGTGCCCCTGGTAAGGTTCTGACTAAGTGTCTCTGCCCTGGGTGGCTCTTTAAATACCCCCAGGGGCAGGGCGTGGCTTAACATCCAATTCTCCAATGAAATCAGTCAGATCTAGTCCAGCAAATCAGCGCCAGGTTCAAAGTGGAATCCCACCTACTTCCGGGGAGGAGTTATTGGGCATTTCTCCTGGGCGTGTACCTGCGTACGAAACACAAGTTCATGTTTCGTGCGGTTTAGGAAAGGGCTAACTCTCGGCCTTTCCCACCCTCAGGTACTCCATGTCGGATGCCAAGCCTCAGGGGTCCGGTCACATATCTCCTTGACGTCCTCTACAAACACCGGCCTCACCGCAGAAGACAAGTGGGGAGAGTATTCTATTTCACCCTAGCCTCACATGTTTCTCTTCACGACTTGTGGTGTTTTCGAGGACCGAGGGTCCCTTATCCTGTAGGCCTCTTGGGGGGGGGGGGTGCATGGCGCCAGCGGTTAGTTCCAGGTGCCTCGCCACAACTCTTGGTGGTCCCAAGGGAACACATAGGCGGCACAAAAACTCAATAAAAGTGAGGGCATGTAATAGAATATCCGTGGCCTCGACTAACCGTTACCCCTCAAGAGCTGTTACAAGTTTCAGATTCTGGCTTCAGCATGGCGGGCTGGCTTCAGCATGACAGCAGCATGGCGGGCTGGCTTCAGCATGACAGAAGTCATACGACATATATATATATATATATATATATATATATATATATATATATATATATATATATATATATATATATATATATATATATATATATATATATATATATATATATATATATATATATATATATATATATATATATATAAACACACACATGCTGATGGATTAGCTGGTAAGGCAGTAGAATTAAATGATAGGATTCACAACAGTAAGGTAGATATAGTAGCACTTACGGAGATTAAGTTGAGTGAGGACATAAACTTTGTCACAGTTTTTCCAAAGGGCTTCAGAATATTAAGGTTTGAAAGATATGAGAGGACTGGTGGAGGGATAGCACTGCTCATAAGTGAAAGGATTCAGGTTGAAGAAATAAACTTGGTTATAGAACGTGAGTTAAGGAATTTCTTGTTGCTCGTATAAATACTGGGTCAGAGAGCATTATAATAACTGTAGTAAATAACCCACCAAGGAACCAACATAGGCTAGAAGTTTATGAGGAAAGTCATATAGGTACTACTGAAATTATAAACTCAGTTGTTAACATGGCATGGGAGAGAAAATGTAAGATTTTGATTATGGGAGATTTTAATCATAAAGAGATAGATTGGATAAATCTTGACCCACACAGTGGTGAGGACTCATTCGGGGCAAGATTCCTAGATTGCGTACAAGGGAATTTCCTACACCAACATGTACTGGAACCACCGAGGGCCAGGGGTGGGGATGAGCTATCACTACTTAATCTAGTATTCACAGATAACGTGTTGGATATTGAAAAAATTGAGTATGAACTACCAATTGGAAAGAGTGACCACTGTGTGTTGTTGATGGAGAATATCACTGAAGATGTTCTGCCTGAGAGTAGAGGCACTGAGGACATGAGGAGGAACTATCCGAAAGGAGATTACATCAAAATGAATGAAATTTTCACAGTTATTGACTGGAGGACCTTATTTTACAACAAATTTGTACAAGAAATGTAGGACATCTTTTGTGAGAAATATGGGAAGATAGTAGATTGCTGCATACCTGTCACCAAAGTAGGTGTAATTCATGCCAGAGAGAAATGATTTGATAATGAGTGTAAAAGAGCTAAGGAGTGGAGAGATAAATGGTGGAAAAGGTATATGAGGAGAAAAAACATAAACGCCTAGATAACCTACAAAACAGCAAGAAATGATTACCTAAGTAAAAGAAGAGAGACAGAGAGAGACTATGAAAAGGTAACAACTAATGACATCAACTGTTCTTTTGGGTGTATTTATATAAGAGAAAAGCATTAGGCCTACTTCTGGAAGCTAAATAAAATATATTCTATAACAGAATCGTACAATACAACATAAATATATATCTACTTATTGTCACGTTTTTATCCTCTTAAAATAATCTGCTAGTGAAAGTTTGCTTAGAAGAAATGCTTGTGATTAGTCTCCAGGTTTGATGCCTTTTCTAGACATCTGAATGCACAAAATACAAGTAAACATGCAAGTCTCAGTTCTCATTCTCATAGCTGAAGTGCCTATGGACAGTCATCAGCTTTGATGCCTTTTCCTGACCTAATCGATTCCTGATCTTAGAATGTACAATACCATATGATGAAAAAATCTTCTCAACACCTGCTGACGATACAACTGCCGTATATAACTGCTTAGAAACATCCATTATATTTTCTTTTATATAATTTGCATAATATTTTTACCATGCAAGGAGACATATGGGTTATAAAACATTTTTAGTAAGCAGAAGCTCTTTAAATGGTGCCCTTCTTCCATGGAATGACATGAAAATTGGAGGAAAATATACATAGCACTAACACATACTGCTCTGCAGAATTTTATTCCTCAGAAGTCAGAGACCTAACTTGATACCTTGTATCCATTACATTTACTAGAAAGTGGGAAGATGTTAAGGCTATGTTTAATTTTTGTTCAAAATTATCTCTATCTTGGTCTGTTAAATATTTCTAAATATCATTTTTCAGCATCACCTAACAGGGTGCATTTTCTCTAGATGAAATATAGTGCCAAAACGACAAGCAATTACTCTTGTGGATAAATATTTTATTGTACCTTGAAAATTATGTTTTTATTTTTTATTACTTCTGAACATTAAAATAAAGCTAAAAAAGCCTAAAAGTTTCCATAAAAATAAATAAAAATATTAGGCTTTTCAACTACTAATCAAGAATAAGCAAATAATATGTAAAGCATTACCAAGGAGTAGAATTACATTTATTTCCGCTGCAATAAATTGCATAGCTGTAAATTTGCCTAAATGAAATTAAACTTATTTCCATATTCGCCAAAAAATAATTCCAATTTATATCATGGTCTTCACTCTTGATCCCAAATCAATTTAAATCATAACAACCTTGCACAGCTTACTATCAAAGTTTATTTTTCCTGAAGTGTATAGCCATCTTGCTGGCACAGTGGGATGTGACATCATGCGTAAAAGAAAATATATATATATATATATATATATATATATATATATATATATATATATATATATATATATATATATATATATATATATATATATATATATATATATATATATATATATATATATATATATATATATATATACATACATAATTTATTTATTTCCCAATTTACGAATGAGTACGGTTACAGAAGTTTGTTTGTAAGCTGTGTTTTGGTAAAACAAAGGTACTGTACACTACTGCACAGTACTTACTATTAGGCTAAAGACACCTAACTACTACAAAAAACAAAGTATACAGTAATAATGAAGTCTATTATAGAGGGGGTTTAGATTACTTTCTCAGTGTTCCCCTGTGTCTCGTAAGAGTCAACTAAATGGGGCTGAGCGAGAGGACTGGGAATTCCCTCCTCTGTATTTTCTGTTTCCAAAGAGTTAGATTATTTTACCTTGACTCAGCCGCTCCCCTTATAAGGGGAAAATGTTTCATGTATATGTATGTATTATGTTCATAAGTTGATATTTTGTAAGAACAGTACTGTATATATGTTAAGCACCAAAGAGGACTGCAATTATTACACATGGTTCCAGGACCCTCTGCTTCAGATATCCCTTTTGAAGAGAGTGAGGAAGAGCTTCTTCTCCTAAAGACTTAGCTCCTCTCCATAAATGTCTTCAATAATAAATTACCTTTTGACTTGGAAAGTGAGCTGTAGATACTTTTCCAGAAAAGTGGTGCGCCACACTAATGCTTCACCAACATATGAAATATCCAGAAATATCTTCACTTAATTTTTATCAAACCTTCGCAAAGCACCAAGGCATAGCAAGTACAGAAAAATCTCTGCTGAGGACACTTTTCTGGAAAGAGATGTTTGGACCTCTCTGGAAGCGGAACTTACTGGTCTTAGTCTTTGGAAGAAGAAGCTCTCTATTACACTCTTCAATGGTGATATCTGGAACAATGGGTCATGGAACCTTGTGTAATAATTTCAGTTCTCTCTGATGCTTGTTAATTACTATATAAAACAAAGTATGTAGTATTAATCAATTTTCATACAGTAATAATAATGTAATAATACAGTACAATACAGTAATACATACTGTACATAGATACAAGAGTATATCATGGGTAAGTTTTTGTTTGTATCTGTGAGCATTCATAACACGGTTGTTCGTAAGTAGGGGATACAATGGTATGACTCAGTATTGTAATACCGTCTTTACTGTGTACAAAAAGCAATTACTGAACTCACGGGATACTTGCATGCTGTTTGCGCCATGCCATGTCCCATCGCTTATCTAAGTGGACAGTGGATATCTTCGATGGCATGTCCCAAAGATCATCAGGAATTAATGGACGTTTGTACCCCAACCAGACCAAGCCATTGGCCCAATGGAAAGTTAATTGACTAATGAAAGATGCATATGGTTCTGGAAACTCTTTCTGAGATAAAAAATAAAAAAGAGGGTTAGAGAGTCAAATACTGGAGATTTTAACTATATTATAGTATATATATGGTGGATTGGGACGACTGCTCGTTGACGTTTGGAAACTGACATATTAGTGCCATTCTTTTTGTAAAGCTGGCTAGGTTAGGTTTGATTTTTAAAGAATAAATTTCTTTAGCGTCAGAGCATCCATCGGCAAATGGGTTATCACCAAAATGGATTCAGTGCCCAAACATCTGGAGCCATAACAGCAGTACCAAAATGTACCAAACCCTATATAAGGAAACAAACCTTAAAGGATATGTAAGGAAAATGTGATCTTACACTAAATAAAAAGTAAACATGAACAACTAAAAAGTCAAAAGTAACTTCTTCATTAGTAATATTATTAAAATCGATCTTAATCAACATATAATATTTATATCAAACAATAAGTACTCAAATATTAAACAATACCTCAAAATTCAGGATTATCAAGAGGATACAGTGTTGCAACATATAATTTAATAAAAAATTTTGGCATCTCCAATATCATTCTCAATGAGACATGATCTTTATAAATGTTTTATGTGTCACTATTAATCTCCACTATAGTGGACAAAACAGGTTACAGCTGAGGAATTAAGACTGGAAGGACCCTCCTAACATGCAACGGTGGTCTTGAATATGGGTCTGCCATTTTCCGAGTCAAGTATTCTAATCACTACACTACCATGATTTCCCTCAATGAGATCTACTAAATCATACAACTGTATTAATAAATATGTTCCTGAAAATATTGAACTTAATATGTTTTAACCCTAATCCATGTTTATCTTGAAGTTGATATTCCCAAAACCAGCTATTAGCTACACACTTACCTCAGACTTGCTAAAGAACCTGGAGTCAGGGGGGTTGTCCGCAAAGCAGTTAACAATGAAAAAAGCAATGGCACCAATATATTGTATTAAGAAGGTTACCATCAAAAGCCAATGCAAGCGATCATCCTGCAATGGGAAATACTGCATTTAAATAAATATATACATACATACACACATGTACTTAAGAAATGCACTAAATCAATATCGCCGGCACTATGTATCATATTTGAAAAGTCACTGGAATCTGGGGAGATTCCAAAATGCTGGAAACAAGTGAATGTGGTACCTATCTTCAAAAAGGGAAGGAGGAATACAGCTGTAAACTATAAACTTGTTTTCTTAACCAGCAAAGCTTGCAAAGTTATAGAGAAACTACTAAGAAAACACATTTCTCTTCACTTGGAATCCTTCAACTTTTTGTCAGTGAGACAACATGGCTACAGAGAAGGTAGATCAACGGTAACAAACTTATTAGAATTTTATGATGAGGTAAGCCGAATCTTACAGGAGAGAGAGGGCTGGACAGATTGCATATTTCTTGACTTCCAGGAGGCATATGATACAATCCCAAACGGGAAACTTACTAATAAGCTGCAAGCAATGGCGAGAATAAGTGGAAATGTCTTGGAATGGATAAAAACTTACTTAGAAGGAAGGGTACAGAGGGTTAGAGTAAGACACTCAGTGTCTGAATGGAGAAGGGTGAATAGTGGAGTTTCACAGGGTTCAGTTTTAGGGTCACTTTTGTTCCTTGTATAAGTAAATGACCTACCAGAGTTTGTAAATTCACTCATGAATATGTTTAAAGATGATGCAAAGAGTGTGAAGAAAGTAAGAGACAAGATCAGTGGTAGAGAACTTTAGGAAGACCTAAATAGCTTATATGAGTGGTTAGAAAAGTGGCTAATGAAATTCAGTACTTCAAAATGTAAGGAAGTGAGAATGAGTACAAGTGCGAGAAGTTCCAAACTTGGAAACTCAATAGCAGGATCAGAACTTCAAGAGACAGAGAATGAGAGAGACCTAGGAGTAAACATATTGGCAGATATGTCTCCAGAAATACATATAAATGGCTAGGTAAGGGCAGCATATGCTTTCTTAGCAAATGCAATCGTAGCCTTCAGGCACATGGACAAGGAAATGTTCAGAAAAATTTATGTGACCTATGTAAGGCCAAAGCTTGAATATGCACCCTCTTCTGGATATCTACACTTAAAAAAGCACATACCTGTATATCAGATGGAAAAGATTTAAGGACATGCCACAAAACTGGTGTCAGAAATACGCAATCTCAGCTATGAGGAGAGGCTGAGGATACAAGACTTACCATCACTCGAAGCTAAAAGATTGAGGGGGGATATGGTGATGGCTTTTAAATTCCTTCATGGTTATGACAAAGTGGATAGGGGTCGAAATTTTGATATGGCTGGCTCTAGAACTTGAGGTCATAGTTTGAAGCTTCGTAAGGAAACTCCTTTGCAAGATGTAAGGCAGTATACTTTTAGTGTAAGAGTAGTTGATGATTGGAATACGCTAAGAGAGGAGGTAGATAATGGTAACTCAATTCATAGTTTCAAGGATAAATATGATAAGTAATCACTGACTAGAAAAATGGCACCGACCAGGAGACGGGGAGTTACAAGCACAGGGCTTCTTCCCGTAAGCATAATTAGGTAAAACAAAAATACCTCGATCACTCCTCTTAGCTCTTTGAGTAATTAACGAGCTTTAAAGTGCTAGATTATTGAATGCACAAAGCTAGAAAATAATAGAATCCAAATAAAGAGGGATACTATAATTTAGCAAATTCAGATTGTCTCTGCACCCTCCTCTGGATGATCATATCTGATGGTTCAACAAATTTTCACAAACATAAGAAAAAGGTCTTATTTGTTTAAGTATTTGAGAAATTAAATATGCTATAAAAAAAATTTATACCTGGCAAAATGTACATTGTATCAGTGATGTGAGTAGTGAGATAAATAGAAATTTTCACCACTACAATTTAATGTACCATGCTACTAGCTGTATCAGAAAAGCATCTATAATGGTAAATTGTTTATCAATGTAATCAAGAGCACAGTGTCTCCTGTGCTCCTATTTCCAGTGGTACTTCAGTATATTGTATGTTTGGTGACAATTGCGGTAAAGTATATTAAATGCTTGGCTATTGATATGACAATTCGGCCTCTCTTGGAGCACTAGTGTGAAAAAGTTAAATAGTATCTCTCACCTCAGGGCCCTCACTGAGTACACTGAAAGATGTGTGGGCTTATATGGTGAAACAGAATATGCACAAACATGGGCTTGGTTATGGCAATATGCCCTTACAGGACCTAATCTTAAAAAAACAAGTACAGTATGCTTTTTGCATTCCAATTCTGAGGGGGGACAAGACTACATACTACCAGTATGCATTCCCCTGAGTGTTGCCAACTATATATGGCCTAACGGGGAGACTGGCCATCCAATCCTTCGTATTTTCCTCCTGCATATAGCTCTGACTCAGCCACCCCCTTATAAAGGGGATTATGGCCCCTGTACAAATACAGATACTTACTATAATGAAAAACTTTACCTGGTTCAATCCAGAAATGACTGTTGTGATGAACTGGGGAATACCACACAATAGCATTGCAGTCCAGAAACAAACTATAATACCACTGCTCCTTTCTCCATGTTGTTTCCCAAGTATAATTAGATATGACTGCAATATCTGCGAATAAAAAAAACACCACTATATCATAATGACTCCAAGGGGACTGCGGCAGCCTAGCAGTTAAGAACGCTCGACTTGCAAAGTAACAACTTGTGTTTGAGCCCACCACAGGGTGCTAGATACGGTATCCAGCCTTGTTTCCCAGCTTCAGTTTATGTGTCCACCCATATTCGAATGGTGATGAATAAAGACACATAAAACGGCCAACGTCATATCATAATTGCCTTATAAAAATGGCAAATAAAGTAACAACGATATATGACAAATAACATTCTTCTGTACAGCAAAAATTTTCAAGAGAGATTCATCTAAAAAACTTTGAGTGAAGATTAAAAGTTAATGCTTTACTGTTTTTGATAGGATTCTAGCAGTCTACTATAGTACACATAAATTTATATTTAATGCAACTCTGATGGGCTTCCTTACCATATATATATATATATATATATATATATATATATATATATATATATATATATATATATATATATATATATATATATATATATATATATATATATATATATATATATATATATATATATAAAGAGAGAGAGAGAGAGAGAGAGAGAGAGAGAGAGAGAGAGAGAGAGAGTTCAAATGATAAAAACAATTATCGCAATTGGTGGAGAGAGAGATTACTCACATATGTTAAAAGGAGAATTGATGGTGCTATAAATTCGCTGACTGGGACATGTATTTCTTGACTCCTTAGCACTATTGCCCATATTAACTCTGTTACCGCTGCTATACTTACTAATAAACTTAAAACCTGCAAAATCAATTGCATTAATGTTAATTAGGACCCAGAAGTGCAGACAATTACCTATGGATCACACTACCATTAATATAATTTAATGTTCCATTGCATGTTTCAAGGAGGTCAGCATTATAAATTCTGACTACTGCAGTCTAAACCTCAGGTCCTAATGAAAGCTACTCTTAAGCAAATAAATAAATTTCTGCCATAAAGTATTGTCAACTTAGTACTTACAATTTTCATATATGTTATTAAGGTCCAATTTAAGTAATCTAAGCCTCTATGTCGTAAATATAACACTTGTAAAGGCGTTAGAATCCACAGAAGAATACAGGGACTCCATAGCAGAACTGTCCTTTCCATGCAGAGTCCCATATCAGGTGTGGTGCCATCCCAAGACAAAGTGGCATTCTGAAATAAATGAAATAAAAATAAAATTATATTAAATTAATTTTCTCCACTTTACATTGGTCATTACTACATAAGCTCTAATGATAAAGAGAAAAAAAGAAGAGAATAATCTATATGGAATAATAATAATAATAATACTAATAGTAATAATAATCATAACCACTTTATAAGTTGGCTATTGTTAGTCAAGCTTAAATGATACATAAATACGATATATCTATAAAATTATGGGATAGAAACTCAATAATTGATGCACACTTATATTAAATAGCAGACAATAAAAAAACATTAGCATTCAATTAAATGTAATGTAGATACATTATTTTATCAATATTGAAATTAATTGTCCTCCTTCTTCACATACAGTAATGTTGATCGATCTGGTTTTACGTCACGACCTCCCTTCTTATTAAGGGCTAGGACGGTGCCTTCTTTTGAAGAACTCTGGTTTTTGCCATGCAACCGTTACCCTGGGTGAATGCCCTTTCTAAACTCAGACCATGGTGGGCCCCGAATCCACGACCTGACGAATCAAAGTCGCGAACTCTACCAACCCAGTCACTTATCCATTGAGCCCGCCTCAGGGAGTAAGAAAGGGAATTCAGCCTTAATTTTCCAGCTCCAGCCTGTCTGTGTCTACCCCCATTCAAATAGAGATTAATAGTGAGACGAAAAATATAAATAGAATATGTACTTACCCAAAACTGTTGCTCACATATTGCAGAAATGGGATCTGTCAGCGTCTCGGTCTCATATTCAGTGATATTCATTGTGTTAACCTTTCTCTGAATTCAAAAATATAGCTCCTGATGAGGTTTAGAAGATAAAAATGTTGAGCACTAAACTTTCCTTTATGGTTTGATCTTCGTATAGTAATGTCTCTGGAAAACTTTCTTCAGCGATTTAATTATATATAACAATTGACTCACTGTTGCTTTCAGCATCAAGTTTTTCCTCTTTCAGCGTTTATATTTCAATAACTGGTTTCCAAATAAAATTTGTAATTCCTTCAAGGAAATTGAAGTATTCTTAATTCTCCGGCTCCAACCTGTCAGTGACTATCCCATTCAAATGGGGGTTAATAGTGACATAATAAAACAACTAAAACAATATTCTTGAGTCTACGAATGCACAAATAATGTCTGCAGGCACGTTTTGCTCAGTGCGATTATCGCTCAACGATGATCGTTCATGGCTCAACAATGATCGTCAAACGATTGTCTAGAGCACTAATTCTTTGTTTCTGAATGGGGCAGTCGCTCGAGGCAAAACAACCCCATTCAAAAACAAAAAGTTAGTGCTCTAGACAATCGTTTGACGATCATCGTTGAGCGATAATCGCACTGAGCAAAACGTAGCCTTAGGCATTTCAGATTAATTAATCTGTTATTTTTCTTATTGTGGCTGTTTTTATAAAACTAATACAAGCCCTGAGTGAGATACTGCAAAATATATTTTACTCCTAATGACATCCAGCCTTAATTCCCCATCTCCAACCTGTCTGCGTCTATCCCCATTTGAATGGGGATTAAAAAGACATAAAATGGCAAATAGCGACATAGCGTGAATCAAAAGGCGCTATTTCAAGAGCACTTCGACGCCAGAAACATTATAAAATAGCCAGAATGTTGAAGAGGCTATAGTGATATCTGCAATAGCCTATTCCCTGCCAATTCAGCAGGCATATAGGATACACAAGTGGATATAACAAGCTACTAGTAGAAGTAATTGCACTTTGAGTTAGGGTTCTGCCGGTACGACGTATCATAATACTGTTTGTATAACGTATACTCTCTCTCTCTCTCTCTCTCTCTCTCTCTCTCTCTCTCTCTCTCTCCACACATACACACAGGAAAGAGAGGGCTGGGCAGATTGCATATTCCTAGACTTCCAGCCAGAAAGCATTTGACACGGTCCCACATGGGAGACTTATTAAGAAGCTGCAAACAATGACAAGAATAGGTGGAAATGTCTTGAAATAATTAAAAACATACGTAGAAGGAAGGGAACAGAGGGTTAGAGTAAGGCACTCAGTGTCTGAATGGAGAAGAGTTAGTAAAGGAGTTACACAGGGTTCACTTCCAGGACCACTTTTGATCCTTGTATATGTAAATGACCTACCAGAGTCTGTAAATTCATTCATGAATATGTTTGCAGATAATGCAAAGATTGTGAAAATAGTAAGAAACGAGAACAATGGTAGAGAACTTCAGGAAGATCTAAATAGTCTGCATGAGTGGTAAGGAAAGAGGCTAATAAAATTCAGTGATTCAAAATGTAAGGTAATGAGAGTGGGTACACTTGCAAGAAGGCTCAAACTTGGCTACTCGGCGGGAGAAGTAGAACTTCAAGAAACAGAGAATGAGAGAGATCTAGGAGTAAACACACTGGCCGATTTGTCTCCAGAAATGCATATAAATGGCATATAAGGTAGCATGTGCTTTCATAGCAAATGTAAGGGTAGCCTTCTGGCACATAGAGAAGGAAATGTTCAGAGATACTTATGTAACCTATGTGAGGCCAAAGTTTGAATATGCAGCCCCCTTTTGGAATCCGCACTTGAAAAGCACGTAGTTAAGCTGGAAAAAGTTCAAAGACAAGCCACAAAACTGGTGCCAGAAATACGCAATCTCAGTTATTATGAGGCTGTGGGAATTAGACTTACCATCACTCGAAGCTAGAAGATTGAGGGGGGGTATGGTGACGGTCTTTAAATTCCTTCAAGGTTATGACAGAGTGGATAGGGATCGATATTTTGATACGGTTGGCTCTAGAAATAGAGGTCATAGCTTGAAGCTTCATAAGAAAACTGCTTTGGAGAATGTAAGGAAATACTTTTTTAGTGTAAGAGTAGTTGATAATTGGCATTGGCTAAGCGAGGAGGTAGTTAATGTTAGCTCAATCC
>JAXCGZ010020805.1:0-90000 GCA_037179515.1 Halocaridina rubra | reverse complement strand
TGTGTATGGCTAGGATCCCGACGGGATCCAAGACATACAAAACCGCGTCAGATGCGTTTATGAAATACATTTGTGTGTCTAGCTAACTAACAATATGGTATCATAGGTTTACAATGTTTAAGAAATCGGGCCAAAGCCAAATGGAAATAAATGTTTGTTTGCTAGACTAAACACGAATTACTTGTTATTAATCTTATATGCACCGTCCGTCAAAAGCCAAGGTAGCTATTGTGTCTTTCACTAGAAACTCAACTACGACCGACTTCACGGTCAAATGCATAGAATTACCTGTAAGGCTACACAGGGACAACCTTAATTGCTCATTATTAACCGTACATGCACAGTCAAGGATCACGGTAGCAAATGTATATTATAAATCTCAACTACGATCAACTTCACACGTGTCAAACACACGTTGTAGACATGAGTGTCTCGGAGCATATCACAAGAACAACTATTTAAAAATCGCAGAGAAAATATCTCACAAAACTCTCATTGTTTGTAGGGGTCACTGGGGCTGGGGCCTAACTATAGTCTTAGAACGCTGTTATATACAACGGTTCTTTATTCGTGCAGGAGATGTAATAGGCGTAATCGCAGAGAGACGATAAAGTAAAAGTTCACACCTTTTCGCGACTAAGGCATCTCTCCGTCTTCTACACTACTATAAATAGTGAAATATATACGAATATACGTGCATACTTTATATATATATATATATATATATATATATATATATATATATATATATATATATATATATATATATATATATATATATATATATGGAAGGAAAAGCCCATTAAATAAAACAACGAAAATATATATATATAAAGTACTTATTAATTTCGTGACCTAAGCTGGTCACCTTCTCAAAGTACAATGGCAAGTTGTATCTCTTGCCATTGTACTTTGAGAGGGTGACCAGCTTGGGTCACGAAATTAATAAGTACTTTATATATATATATATATATATATATATATATATATATATATATATATATATATATATATATATATATATATATATATATTCGTTGTTTTATTTAATGGGCTTTTCCTTCCATTTTAGACTGTATGTTAACAGTTCAGTGTTATTAATATATATATATATATATATATATATATATATATATATATATATATATATATATATATATATATATATATATATATATATATATATATATATATATATATATATATATATATATATATATATAATAGGTATACATACCATGTCTGTATATATACACACATACACATAAGCTACAATAAAACACTGAACTGCCATACAAATAAAACACTCACAAAGTCATTAATCAACTTGAATAGAATAATATATAACTCAAGATCCACTGAGAAGAAATTGTAAATGCTAAATGCATTCACAGTTTTAAAGAAAGAATTTGGTAAGTGTTGGCGAATTAAACAAGGAACTGACTAAGAGACGGGGAATTACGAGCAAAGGGCTCTTTCCCGTGACATGATTAGGGAAAATCAGGTAAATAATACAATAATTACGAGGTAAATTAAAAAGGCAGACCTGTTTCCCTCCCTCAGGCACAGATTTACATAACCTTACAACACGAGTATTCTTTCTCAACAGGTTTAAACAATGAATTGTTCATTTTCGGTGTTTATTTACTTCGCCATCTAATAATGCATCAGGTGGTTCTTCACTGGATGAATGACTCGTTCAAAAACACCAGAAAAAACAACGGTAAAACCAGAACAATATATAAAGGTATTTCACCTCTTCCATGGTCGCAAAATTTGCGTAACTTTTCAACATTTATCAGTACCAATCTTATCCATCTGAAACGTCGAATAAATGTATTACGACTTCTTAAATTGCCAGAAAGAAACTAGCATTCATTGTTTAGCGAAGCAAACGTTTGAAGCTAAAAAATTGTCACCAGAAAGAAATGTTTGCACCGTAGCTATAAATGAAAGCTCCGGCGTAGCATTTCTGTCCCAGATTTTAGCGATCACTTTTTTAATATTTTCATCAATCATTTAAGGATCATATTTCTTATATAATTAACCAGTAGTTACTATTAATACGGAAAGTTGCATTTTCATGAAATATCACTCACAACACAAAGAAATATACAGTAAAAATTGACATTTTACGAATAATACTGAAATGTTCACTTTAAGGAGGCAAACTGAAGAGCCATCCTCCTTCCGTAGTTGGCTCCTCACTATTGAAAATTCCTCGTGCAACCACGGATATATATATTTTTTTTGTCCTTTTCAGTATTTTTCGTCCCATCTTCTAATTTGCGTTTGGGGGTGTTTGAGATAACAAATCATTTGGTTTCACAATTACAGTTACCAAGGTAGTGGAAGGGGGACGAATTGGTACCTATTTGCATATTCTCTTGTTTGTGCAAACGAGAAGCGATATCTATAGTGAAATTATTCACTTGCTAATTTTCTTTTTTATATGTATGCCTTTACATATTTATTTCGTTAGTCATTTACTAAGGGTAACATTTTTAATATTATATAGGTGTTTCGCAGGGCAAGACCAGTATATAATAAGTACATACGCACATATATACACAGAAAGAGCTCTGTGCTCGTAACTCCCCGTCTTCCAGTGTGTGTTTAACATTTAGGTAAATACACACCTAGAGACGGGGAGTTACGAGCATAGCGCTCTTTCCAGTGAACACAATTAGATAAATAAACATCCCAACAGAAAACGACATGAGAAACATTATTGGAAAACGGATGATTCATCATGACATTAGATTATTTACATTGTATTTTTAGTACAAACTTTGGGCCTGAATTAGTGTATGGAATCGCCCTTGAGTTGCCTCAAATAATCTATAATTTACTTCAAACTTAAAGTTCATCTCTCTCTCTCTCTCTCTCTCTCTCTCTCTCTCTCTCTCTCTCTCTCTCTCTCTTCTCTCTCTCTCTCTCTCTTTTCCACTGATATTCCCCCTTGAGGGTGACCGGACCTTCCCTTTTTGGCCTGCAGGTGGGGTCTCTCTCTCTCTCTCTCTCTCTCTCTCTCTCTCTCTCTCTCTCTCTCTCTCTCTGGATTAGTGCACTTTACGGCAACAGACCTAAACAAAAGTACTTACCGGTAACTCGTAGAAAGGGAAGGAGGAGGAATAGAGGGAAGTGTTGATCAAGTAGTTGGCGCAGTAATCCACATTTAATTGTCGGACGTGGATCACTGCTAGAAGATGACCAAAATTTACATTCTCATCAATCTCAAGATCATATTTCCAGAGGGATTCTGGCTTGGGATCTAATCCTCCTATTGTCGTAAACTGTAAAGGAGTGAATGCTTATACTTTAATGCTGGTAACGAGCTCGGAGTACTGTCATATTTTTGCTTTTTTTTCGGACAGTTTCAAGTGTTTGATGGAAATGTCTTGTGGTGAGTCGAAATCTATTCCAGAATCCACTGGCATTTATGCCAAGTCATGCCTCGTCAGCCTTTTTAATTATCTTGTGAGACTTTATATTTCCTGTAAGTGACTGAAGGACTTATCTCAACTGTTACATCCTTGCAGACCTTCTTCAGTACTTTAGCATTGAGGTCCTAGACCTTACCATGTCATATACACTGATAAAATGGGATAGGATGGTTCGGAAAATCAGTGACGGTATGACAAATCCCCCCCCCCAGCCATTCCACGGCATGGTTGTCATTAGAATACAGAGTTCTTTCTATAACTTGGCAGGTATATCCTTGATTATTTTATGGTCATAAATCCTCCCCCAAGGTGTACCATGACATAATCAAAAGACTCCTCACATGGGCACAGCTTGGGTATTAGTATTTTACCCTTCCAATAATAATTAACATTATGTTATATAATTACATTACATAACATATTTATAGCATAACAAACATGTCTGGCTCATGTCTTGGTACAGTGATTTTTACCGTATGTATCTTATGTATCTTATAATTCTTTTGGTGTATGTATTTATTTGTGACTCAATGTGGATATATGTATGTGTCATATTATCTTAATATTTTACTCTCTCTCTCTCTCTCTCTCTCTCTCTCTCTCTCTCTCTCTCTCTCTCCTCTCTCTCTCTCTCTCTCTCTCTCTCTCTCTCTCTCTGTCCACGTCTGTCCCTGCAGCACACCAAGTCTATGTTGATGGTTCTGTGCAAGCAGATGGGAGGGCAGCATGTGCTGTGTTTTCCCCTACCATGGAGCCGCCTGAGCCGGCTGATTCATGGATTGGCCGTAGACTACCCACCTCGTCGAGCTCCACCTACTGTGAACTGAATGCCATCTTGGATGCCGTGACTCTCCTTGTTCGACAACGAGTGAATGGGGTAATAATTTGTGACTCCCAATCGGCCCTACAAGCCCTATCCTCGCCAAGACCCATCTGTGGCCGTGCTGTGGGAGATATACTATGTTGCCTCGCGGCCGCTCAGGATGCTTCTCTTGTTGTGTCGTTTGTATGGACGCCCTCTCACATTGGGCTGACTGGCAACGACACAGCGGATCGTCTTGCCAAGGCGGCCTCTGTGCTGGATGGGCATGCTGTGGACGCTGAGCCCTCCCTCCGATGCCTACGTAACATCATCTACTCAGCTGGGTTTGCCATTACGGTCCGGCGCAGGGACACGGAGAGGGCCAACAGTGTGTTCATACAGCACCATGATCACTTTCTTCACAGTCGCTACAAGTATCGCAGATGCGGCTTAATGGTGCGGAAAAACAATGTAGTTAGTGCTCGGCTCAGAATGGGGTATCGGCCTTTATGGCAGGTCTCCCAGACTCTAGATATGCCACAGTACACCTCCTGTAAATTATGTGACCGTCCTAATGCTAACACTCTTGACCACTATTGTCTTCAGTGCCCCACAGTGAGAGATGTTTTACCACGAGGTCAGAACTTAATACAGATCTGCTCATTTTTACTTAATGATGACAACCTTGATGTTATTCTTGCTCGTTATCCTCACTTTGGTGGCCATTAATTATATTGAATTATACATATATTTTCTGTATGTTGCTGTATAATTCTGTTTGTGTATTCTGTTTCTCTGAGCTTTACTTTTGTATATAATGTACTATGTGCTGCCATACTATGAGTTGTGTGTTAATATGCAGCAATGTTTTATCAATGTGTACACCTTCCTGTAAACTATGTTCTATTCTTGGTTTTGTATCCATTTGAAGCGTTATTTGTATAAATTCATGTAATGTCTGACGCCTTGGCGCAATAAATTAATAAAATAAAATAATCTCTCTCTCTCTCTCTCTCTCTCTCTCTCTCTCTCTCTCTCTCTCTCTCTCTCTCTCTCTCTCTCCCTCTCTCTCTCTCTCTCTTTATACCGTACCGTAGAGCAGATATCCTGCACAAACTAGGATGAGTGTGTACTTTTTTTTTTTTTTAAGAGTGTGACACCGGGACAGGCAGAAACTGCCCTCATCAACAAAGGCCCAGGCACGAGAAAATACCAAGACGAAGGAAAAGAAAAAGGTTAAGGGCAAGGCAGAGATGAGGTAATGTCACACAAAGGAAAACGACAGACAGAAAAAAAACAGTCAAAGTAAAGAGGACCCAGAGATATGGAGGACTAGGCTCTGAGATGACGATAGATCTGCTTTTTGAAGGATGAAAGGTCATAAGAATTAGGAAAGACAGAAGGAGGAAGAGAGTTCCAGAGTCTGGAGGTAGATGGGAAGAAGCAGTCGCTGCACCGACCAATCCGCGAGCTGCAAATCTCCACACAGTACCTGTGAGATGAGGCCACTTGGCGAGTGTTACGCGGCCTCGGCAGTGGAGGAGGAATGCAACTCGCCAACTCATCAGAGCAGCGATGGAAGTAGTAGCGATAGAAAAGCGAAAGGGAAGATACCTTACGGCGAAGAGAGAGAGAATCCAGGTTAGAAGTAAGAGAAGGATCATTAATGAGTCTGACTGCCTTAGATTCAACCCTATCAAGAAGATAAGTAAAGGAAGAAGCACCCCAGATGTGTGAGCAGTATTCTAAGCAGGGGCGGATAAGACCTTTGTAAATTTTAAGTAACTGCAATGAGGAAAAGTAATAACGAAAACAAAACAAAACCCCCAATTTTTTGGATGAAGATTTAGAAATTTGGATTATGTGATTCCTCCAAGACAAGTTAGAGGCTATATGGATTCCTAATATATTGATAGAGTTAAGAGGATAATTTTATTAGTTTCGAAGACAATAGGGTTATCAGGAGGAGAAGAAGATAAAGAGATAGCCAGAAACTGTGTCTTGGAGGCATTGAATTTAACTAAATTTTGAGTGCCCCATTCAGATACTCTCTGCAAATCGGAGTTAAGAGTAGAAGAAAGAGTGATACGAGATTGATTATGAGTAACAGATGAAGGTTGTGAAGAAAAGGCAGAGGAAAAGTGAAGGGTAGAATCATCGGCAAAGGCATGAAGTAGAGAGGAAGATGGGGATTGTAGAAGATCATTGATGAAGAGAAGGAATAGAGTAGGTGAAAGAACAGAGCCCTGTGGAACACCACTGGAAACAGAGAAAGGGCTAGATGTCGCGCCATCAACAACTACAGTTATAGAACGGTCAGTATGTTATGTGTTAGCAAGTAATTACGAAGTTACTCCTCGGTACGCAAGGTCTATAAGATATTAAACATATTCTTGTGACTCTCTCTCTCTCTCTCTCTCTCTCTCTCTCTCTCTCTCTCTCTCTCTCTCTCTCTCTCTCTCTCTCTCTCTCTCTCTCTCTCTCTCTCTCTTTATACCGTAGAGCAGATATCCTGCACACACTAGGATGAGTGTGTACTGGTTATGTGTTAGCAAGTAATTACGAAGTTACTCCTCGGTATGCAAGGTCTATGAGGTATTAATCCTATTCTTGTGACTCTCTCTCTCTCTCTCTCTCTCTCTCTCTCTCTCTCTCTCTCTCTCTCTCTCTCTCTCTCTCTCTCTCTCTCTCTCTCTCTCTCTCTCTCTCTCTCTCTCTCTCTCTAATATTTATAGTAATATTGAAAATAAGAAAATATCACTTTTATTATTGTTAGATTTGTCTAAAGCATTTGACAGTGTACACAATCAAATTCTAATGAGAAAACTTTCCAAAGTTCATGTTGACTCATTTTGGTTCGAAAATTATCTGAAAGATCGAATTCAATCAGTTCGAATGGGCTTGACTCTCTCTTCTTCTTTAGATATCAGTTTTGGCGTTCCTCAGGGTTCAATTTTGGGTCCTCTGCTTTCCCTAATATATGTTAATGATTTACCTCAATTTATAAGAGATTGCCTACTTGTTATGTATGCTGATGACACCCAGATTATGCTTACTGGTGACATTGATAGAATTCCTGAAATCTTAAAAAGGGCTGAAGATATATTAAACTGTGCCAAAAGTTATTTTAACAGTAATGGTCTTTTACTGAACAAAAATAAAACTAAATTCGTTATTTTTGGATCAAATCAATACCTGTCCCGCATTCCTGAGAACATCAGTATAAATTTCAACAATGTTTCACTCTTCCCATCTAATAAGGTTAAAAATCTAGGAGTTATTATGGACAGTACCATGACATTTAATTTTCATATCGATGAACTACATAAAAAAGTGAACGGGACCCTTATTTACTTGAACAGAGTCTATGAAAGATTCGAGCCTGATTGTAGGGTAATTGTAGTACAAACATTGATTTTAAGTATTCTCAACTACTGTCTGAGTGTTTGGGGTTCCACGACTAAGACCCAGATGTTACGAGTGAAAAGGCTCCAAAATTTTGCTGCAAGAGTTGCCATAGGGGGGGTGCATAAATATAATCACGTGACTCCCCTCTTTGAGAGATTGGGTTGGCTAAGGATGGACATGAAGTTCATATATAATATCTGTCTTTTAGTTTTTA
The DNA here is from genome assembly GCA_037179515.1 of Halocaridina rubra. Classification (NCBI taxonomy): domain Eukaryota; kingdom Metazoa; phylum Arthropoda; class Malacostraca; order Decapoda; family Atyidae; genus Halocaridina; species Halocaridina rubra. The sequence goes on along the minus strand of JAXCGZ010020805.1, from coordinate 82,130 downwards.
AAATAAATCATGGAATATTACCGGAATGGCTCTTCTCATTGCCAACAGTTAATCAAGTGCGTACCAATAACGTCAACACCAGATATCAGAATTCTTTTTACGTGCCCAGAACTTCCACTGATATTGGGGCAAAAGCCTTAAATGTAATGGGCCCGAGACTTTGGAACTCTTTACCCGCAAACTTAAGAAGCTGCCAAACATTACCCTCATTTAAATCTCATCTTTTAAATCACCTACTTAATAAGTGATTTTAGTCTCATTATTATCCTCCCATTGGGTAGACGAAGTGTACGTATGCTTATTTTAATGTGTAAATATTTTGATTTTGTGCTTTGCAAATTTCATTTGTTTTATTTTGACATTTTACATTGTAATTTGTAATTAGATTAATTATCATGTAATAGCCATTTTTGATGGAATAAAGTTTTTGACTTTGACTTTGACTTTGACTCTCTCTCATCACTTAGGCAGAAATCTAACATATATGATAAGGAAAAAAATATATTATAAGTAGACTTTAAAAAAAATGTATTTTAGTAGCTGTTTTTTTTTTATAAAATAAATGGAGAGTGGTTAGCATGCAAATACTATTAATAAAAAAAATATACAACCATCTGCTGTATTCAGTAAAAATATTTATTTTAATGTAGATATTTTTATATACAAGAGGATGTCAGTAAGAGCACAAGGCTCCAGAGAAGTCAGATCTACTCTAACAAGCTTACTAGTATTTTATGATAAGGTAAACCTAAGCTTACAAGAAAGAGAAGGCTTGGTAGATTGCATATTGTTATATTTTCAGGAGGCATTTGATGCAGTCTCACATGGGAGACTCATTAAAAAACTGCAAGTAATGTCGAATATAGGTGGAACTGTCCTGGACTATATAAAACCTTATTTAAAAAGAAGGGAGCAGACTGTCAGAGTAAGTCATGCAAACAAACAAACAAAAACAAAAATATTTATTTCCATTTTGTACAATGGTTATTCAACATTAATAGTAACTTATAAGTAGACATGTAATTAAACTAATAAATAAGAGGGTTAGACATATAGTTAAATTAAATGTAGCTTTCATAGAAAATAATAATGCTGTAATAAAAATTTTAACAATAATGTTAATAATAGAGTAGTAAGTATGCCACTAGATACAGGATCGTTATTATCGGCATCATTTCCATATTTGCTTCCTTACAATGAGAATAATTAGTTCTTAATGAGCAGCAACTATTTGTCCAAAAGAAAACTATATAGTTTGCCTTTGAAAGCTGTGAAGGAGGATGCATTTTGAAGATGCTCTGGAATATTATTCCAGAGTGTTGGCCCTTTGATAGTGATCATCTTTGAACCTGCTTCTGTGTTTGTTCTGTGAATAAAGAGCTCACTGCTCTGTCTTGTGTTGGTTCCCCTTATATCCCTGACTGTTTTTAAATAAAATAGCCAGCTAGGATAATGATGGTCCAAAATTTTGAATACAAAAACATAAATAGCATAAGCGACCTTATTTTCTGCCCGCAGCCACCCAGAGGTTAGCAGTGGGATTCTGCAGGAGTAAGTTTTAGGGCTACTTCTGATCCATAAACATTTAAATGACCTACTGGAGTCGGTAAATTAATTTCTAAATATGTTTGCAGATGATGCAAATATTGTGAAGACAGTAAAAGACAAAAATAGGGTTACAGAACTTCAGGAAGACATAAATAGCCTGCATTACTGATGAGACACTTGACCAATGACATTCAATACTTCAGCACGTAATGCAATTAGAATGCACAAGTGTGCAATAAACCCCATGATTAGGTGTTCAGTGGTAAAGAGAGATACTTTAAGAATATGTAACCGAAAGAGATCTAGGGGCAAATGTATTAGCAAATTTGTCTTCTGGAAATGCATATAAACGATACAGTAAAGACAGAATATGCTTTCTTAGCAGCCGAATGAGTGGCCTTCAGGCATATGGACAAGAAAATGTTCAGATATATTAACACGGCTTATCTGAGGCCTAATCTTGCATATACAGAACCCCTTTGGAATATGCACTTGAAAAGGCATATATATGAATTAAATAATTCCAAGGACATAATATGTCATTGTAAACTCAGTTATAAGGAGAGGCTGAAGGAGTTAGGCTTACCATCACCCGGAGCTAGAAGGAAGAGAGGGGTATGGAAATGGTTTTTCAACTCCTTCAGGTTTTGGGAGAGTGAACGGGGAACAAGATATTGATATGGATAATTCTAGAACCAGAGTTCATAGTTTGATGTTTCGTAGGAAAATTTCAAAGCAGTATGGAAGAAATTACATTTTGTTGTATAAGAACAGTAAATCATTGGAATTCGCTAAGCGAGGAAACAGCTAATGCTAAATACATTTACATCTTTGAGGATATGTATGATAAATGTTAATGTGTGTAAAATTAAAACAATGGAGAGTTACGAGCATTGGGCTCTTTCCCGTAAGCACAATTATGTAGATAGCTTACACTGCCAGAATACTTATTTAATTATGTATTAATTTGTTTATCAATATATTTACTTACTTATTACATATTTATTTACTTATTTGATTATTTATCTATATATTTATTGACCTAATTTACTTAATTATCTAATTGCATACATATGTATTTATTTTTTCAGTTTTTATCTCCCAGAGGTGCTGCTTTATCAGTATCCACTCGCGTACTAGTGAAGATACCATTCTACCACTAACTCTACACATCTAATATTAGCATTCACTGAGCCTGCTGTTTCGACAGGGGTTAATAAGTACCACACACACACAACAATGTCATTTTCCTCTTTTTCTTATCCTCCTGAAGTGGATCTGGCGAAGGTAGAATCTGTGCGAGGTATAATAAAAGCTGGCTGCCTGACCACATGCCCAGTAGACTCCGAGTTCGACTAACCCAAAATGGAGAACACCAAAATAAATGAGGATAATTGTAAAATAGTATCTCCATGAGACTATGAATTAGAAAGAGAGTAAATGCATGTCATATATATATATATATATATATATATATATATATATATATATATATATATATATATATATATATATATATATATATATATATATATATATATATATATATATATATATATATATATATATATATATATATATATATATATATATATATATATATATATATATATATATATATATATATATATATATATATGTGTGTGTGTGTGTGTGTGTGTGTGTGTGTGTGTGTGTAGATATATATTTATATATGTACATATATATTTCTATATATATATATATATATATATATATATATATATATATATATATATATATATATATATATATATATATATATATATATATATATATATACTAGTCTGTAAGAAAAAGTGAGTAAGATATGGTTTCCAGAACAGAGCAATTGGTTACTTTTAACTGGAGTTTATCATTATATTACCTATTTATAGATAGTATGTCCTTATTTCTTAATCATAATTATCAGGCACACAAAAAGATTATTAACAAGCTTTTTTTTTTTTCTTCTTCCAGTGGATGGGGGAATGGCAGCCCAAGTCTTCGTCACAGTATCCTTAAGTTTTTCTATTGTTGAGGTGTCCTGCTCCTATAGTTTATTCATCACGATTCCTCACAAGTTCTCGATAGGAGAAATGCCCGAGCTGTTACCAGGTCAGTTTGTAACTTCACTCCTACTCTCCCTAAACCATTCTTTCACAACTTTAACCGTGTGGCAGGAGGCCATGTCCGGTTGAAGTATTTCCGTTCCAGTCTGCATGAACCAATTTGCTTGACTACTATCTTTAAAGTTTAAGCGAGTGGTTGGTATGGTTCCTGGACATCTAGGTTACTAAAAGGAATGAGTTGCCAAATTGCAACGTGAGGGAGGGGAGGGACATATGTGGTGAAAACTCACAAATCATCTACTTAATAGGCAGCCAGATTTAAAATAGGGGAATAGTTGTGAACATTATATGAAATCAGGGAATACATATCCTCAAAGTTTTCTACATACCACATGTTTTTCTTGATAGTCTATCGAGATCGCATATCGGACGACGTTGTCTTAATAGTCCATATGTTTCGTAAAAAAAACAACTAGAAAGGCAAGGGCAGAATAACAAAGAAAAAAGGAATGGCATGGCATGGTGAAATCCTGCTACCACAGTTCTCTTGTTACAGGGTGTAGCCATCCTACTTGCTCACTAAGTCTATAATAAGTATCACTAAGTCTAAAAATGGAACCGATCAGGAGACGGGAAGATACGAGCTTTGGGCTCTTTCCCGTAAACACAATTAGGTAATCACAATTAGGTAATCACAAGTCCAGCATCTTTTGCCATACTGTGAAATATAGTAGTTTTGTTATTAAGAAGTCCTTGCGGATGGTCGAATTCTGTAATAATTCCGTTGTCCAGCACCATTACTCTAAAAAAGGAAGAAGAAATATATATATATATATATATATATATATATATATATATATATATATATATATATATATATATATATATATATATATATATATATATAATTATTCATGAACGATCCATTTTTGAATTTTATTATACTAGTGCTCCCAAGATTACAATTTCTTGATAAAAGACAGTAGTATGTCTGAATATGCTGATTTGCTGCTCTATTCCTTATCATCACTTGCATTTACTAATAATTCGTCTGTATTAGGCATCAACAATATTGTAAACAAAATGCTAAACAACTCAGGAGAACAAGAAAAACATCAAATTTCTAAAATATATACAAAGTTAAGTGGAGAAATTAAAGAGAATAATGAAAAAACTTATAAAAAATAAAATTTTAAGATATTGATTTACCTGTCACTTTCCATAATATTAGTGAGACGATGAGCAATGGTTAGAATGGTACAGTCAGAGAATTGAGCTCGAATTGTGGCTTGAATGAGATCGTCCGTTTCTAAATCAACAGCTGCCGTGGCTTCATCCAGTACCAGGACTCTGGATTTCCTTAAGAGTGCTCTTGCAAGGCACACCAGCTGTCTTTGTCCAACACTGAAAAAGGAGAAGAATGTATAAAAGATCGTTTTTAGGGAGACCAGATGTATTTAACTAATTCTGAAAAAGGTAAGAAGTAATTTGAAAAACTGGTTATAAGGCAGCCCAGCTAATACAGAAAAATTAACAATGAAACTGGTCGCAGGGAAGATTTGCTGTCTTCGTCCACCACTTAAGAAGATAAATAGTTTTATTAAAGTCCTCTAGAGAGGAGTCTAGCTGACTTTATCCAACACTAAAAAAGAAAAGGAAAAACTGTGTATTAAAGACTACTTGGAAGGAGACTAGCTGTCTTTGTCCAGCAATGAAAAAACTGTTGGCGTTGTTAAAGACTGGTCTGCCATACCAGAGAACACGAGTTCAAGACGTGTTCCACAACAACAACTAAAAAGTACAGAATCATGCAAAAGAACGACAGCGGAATGGGACGATTGGGCAATGTCATTTTGACGTCACCCATCCTGTAAAGAGCTAGTTTAGGTTGGGTAGTTTAGTTTACATTACGTAAAGTAAGTTTAGGTTAGGAATTCAAAATAAAAATCTTAGTGTCAGCCAAATGGGTATACAGCAAGCGCCAAATTGTCTGTGCCAAAATGTACCAAACCCAAATGACAGGCTATTGTTGGAACCAGTTTCACCTTGAGTTCTCATGCTGACGTAGACAAAGACATGTTTCTCTTGAATTTCTAATTTTAGAAACAAAATTTTAAAATGATTATATCTAGAACACGATAATTTTGCTAATGCATCATAAAATCCTTTAGGTTTCCTATTATATCCAAACTTAGTCTTATGTATTCTATTCTAGCATCATCTAATTTTACTAATATATATCCTGGTTCTTTAGTAATATTGATTTTGAAATTAAACAAACACATTCGCTTCGCCATTTCTGAAAATAGACTTTTCTCTTCTGCTGCAAACTATAGAAATTTACTTTCTCAAACAATGTTTTAATATTTTGTGTATCCTATGGTTATTATTTTGCTGTATGTAACTAAATGTATTCTTCTACTAGGGACCATGCAGTAAAGTAAACTAATGCTTTTCTTCCCCCATACCTGAGATTGGATCCTCCTTCATCAACAGTAGACTGTAATCCTCCAGTTTGTGATTTGACATAGTCTTTGAGGTGTGCATTTTCTAATGATTGCCATAAGTCTGCATCACTGTGGTTGCCAAAGGGATCTAAATTGACTCTCAAAGTTCCACTGAAGAGAACTGGATCCTATATTGGGGCAACATAAAATGATGAGCTTGTCTAGATGCAGCATTATTAGTCTTGCATATTTGTGCAAATTGTAATGATGAAAGTTTTGAACTGCTGAGCAATTTTAAGCCTTCCAAAGCTATATCTCAGTCCTGTCAAATATTAAAGTAAGGAACAAAAATGGAGAAATATTTGCTTACCTAATTGTGTTTACGGGAAAGAGCCCAAAGCTCGTATCTTCCCGTCTCCTCATCGGTTCCATTTTATACTTAGTGATACTTATCATACCTGTCCTTCAAGCTATGGATTAAGATAGCATTAACTACCTCCTCGCTTAGCCAATTCCAATTATCAACTACTCTTACACTGAAAAAGTATTTCCTTACATCCTGCAAACAAGTTTTCTTACCAAGCTTCAAACTATGACCTCTAGTTCTACAGCCAGCCATATCAAAATATCGATCCCTATCCACTCAATCATAACCATGAAGGAATTTAAAGACTGTCACCATATCTCCCCTCAATCTTTTAGCTTCGAGTGATGGTAAGTCTAATTCCCTCAGCCTCTCATCATAACTGAGATTGTGTATTTCTGGCACCAGTTTCGTGGCATGTCTTTGAACTTTTTCAAACTTAGCTATGTGCTTTTTCAAGTGTGGATTCCAAAAGGGGGCTGCATATTCGAGGTTTGGCCTCACATAGGTTACATAAATATTTCTGAACATTTCCTAGTCCATGTGCCTGTAGGCTACCCTTACATTTGATAAGAATGCATATGCTGCCCTTACTATGCCATTTATATGTATTTCTGGAGACAAATCGGCCAGTATGTTTACTCCTAGATCTCTCTCATTTTCTGTCTCTTGAAGTTGTACTCCAGCCACCGAGTAGTCAAGCTTGGGCCTTCTTGCACTTGTACCCATTCTCATTACCTTACATTTTGAAGTACTGAATTTCATTAGCCACTTTTCTGACCACTCATGCAGACTATTTAGATCCTCCTGAAGTTCTCTACCATTGTTCTCGTTGGATATGAGATTAAGGTTGAGAGTGAGACACAAAATGAGATGGATGGATGGGGTTAAAAGAGCATTATGTGCACGTGTTATATCGGTGGAGCAAGGAAGAAAAAGTGCAAGATATAGAGATGGCTGGAGAGATATTAAGAAAAGAGTATGCAGGGCAAAGATATTCTCCCGAAACTGTTCAGTGCAGTAATCTGCCCCAAGTCAGATCTTTGCCTTGCTTACATCTGGGTAACTCAAGCAGGGTGCTAGGAAGGATTGTGGAGACCCTCTATCACCAGGGTGCTAAAATGTGAAAAATTAGGTGCATGGATGTGTGCTTTGACTCAGCCATCCCCTTTACAGGGGGGATTAAGGCTATTGTCTATGCAAGTGTGTATACATGTATGAAATTAAAACTTACTTGGGGTATAATTGTAAGTCTGCCTCTGAGATCATGTAAACCAATTTTGGAGATGTTGATGCCGTCAATGTCAATGGATCCCCCAGCAGCCTCAATGATTCTGAATAGTCCAAGAGTTAGAGATGATTTCCCTGCACCCGTTCTGCCAACGATGCCTACCTGTGTAAATTGCAACATAATAAGCAGAATTTAAATCATGGGACAGTTAAAGGGCACTTGCATAAAATGTAAACATATCATCTAACATGTGATCTGATCCTAGGTCTTTTCATACTGCTCCTCAGAATCAGCATTTTGTAGCTTGTTGGAGAACAAGCAAAGTATAATATCTGAGGTCACTAAGCACCTAGCTTACTTTTTCTTTCACAAAACAATATTGGTTTTTAATTATCTGTGGTACTCACTTTCTCTCCTGGGAGAATATTGCATGATACGTTCTTGAGGACAAGATCCAAACCTGGTCTGTACCTTGCCTGGTAATCATTAAATGATATTGAACCTTCACTTGGCCATGTAATAGAGGGTGTCTTGCCTTCTATATCCCAGGGGGCTTCTTGTTCTTCCTAAAGGGTAACAGAATTCTCCTTTGCTTAAAAAGGGATTGGGTGGATCTAAATATGATTTTATCAATATATTTGGTAAAGAGAGACTATTTAGTAAGAAAAAACTTGGATATTAAATAAGAAGGATTTTAGCAATGGGAAACTAAGTTTATTAATTAAAAAAGCAATGGTGTGTTTTATCAACACGTGCAGAGAGTTTATCACTAGAAAAAAATAACTTTATCAGCACCAAGATAAACAATTTATGGAGTACGATAACTAATGATAAAAAAAAAATTAATGTTGACAAGTATATTAAAAATTAATTTTTAGTCACCTCTATGTACTCCTTAATTCTTTCAACTGATATAATGTTAGCCTCGACCTCTGAGGTTGACCTGACCAACCAGTTTAGCATGACTGTGATCTGTGCAAGAATAAATAAATTGATAAATCAACAATAAATACAGACAGAATACTAGACAGATGACTGTACTGAAAAAAAAATATTGAGAAGAAAGAAATGTCTGTTACTGACTGCTATAGAGAGGTATATAGATATAACAGTTGATATATAGACATGTGAGATATTTGGAAAACCAAATAATTCATAAAAGAAAAATAATTACATTAAGATTTATAGAGAGGAATACATAGACAGGGATCTCACGAAATATAGACATAAATACACTTTTCTTTAGTCTCTTTTTCGATAGCTAAATAACTAATTAAAATTCACAACTTATTCAAAATGGTGGGGATGACTCGGATAACCACAAAATGGTGGGGATGACTCGGATAACCACAAAATGGTGGGTATGACACGGAGCATCACATTCACAACAGGCTCTTAAACCTTATTGAATATTAGACGACAGATGCTATTATTGTCCCTCCAAAAAACTTTATATAATTAATTGAACAGCAGAAAAGAGTGAGCTCGATCATATGTGACGTCATTCATTACAGATACTTACATTTAGGGCATATGATATAGAAAGACCAACAATTCCAGGGCTAATGGTACCTCTTCCCGCGACGGCAAATATGGCAGCCGAAAATGTAATAATGTTCCCTAGGGTCTCCAAACGTAGGAGAAGCCATCTGCAGAGGGTATAATAATAATAATAATAATAATAATAATAATAATAATAATAATAATAATAATAATAATAATAATAATAATAATAATAATAATAATAATAATAATAATAATAATAACAATAATAATGCTTATAGGGGAAAGGATTTTAATTAAATGTAAAAACAAGCCACAAGTGGGGTTGGACAAGAAAAAAATTAACATGTACTTTCAGTGGAGTGTGTTCATGCTCTAGCTCCAGCAGTTAGCCAAGAGGATGCTTTCTTCTCTTATACCTTTGGTGATAGAGTTGGTAGCCCTTTGGCATACTAATTATGTAATTACCTGACTATGCTTACGGGGAAGAGCCCCATGCTCTTGAGTCCCCATCTCCTGGTCGGTTCCATTTTTACTCTCAATGATACTTATTATTTGTCCTTAAAACTATGAATTGAGTAACATTAACTACGTCCTCGATTAGCAAGTTCTAATCATCAACTATTCTTACACAAAAAAGTACTTCCTTACATCCCGCAAAGAAGTATTCTAACAAAGCTTCAAACTATGACCTCTAGTTTTAGAGCCAGCCATATCAAATATCAATCCCTATTTACTCTGTCAAAACTATGGAGGAATTTAAAAACCATCACCATATCCCCCTGTATTATTTTAGGTTCGAGTGATGGTAAGTCTAATTCCCTTAGCCTCTCCTCATAACTGAGATTGCGTATTTCTGGCACCAGTTTTGTGGCATGTCTCTGAACTATTTCCAGCTTATATATATATATGTTTTTTTTTTAAGTGCAGTGCAGTGCTCTAGGTATGCATCCTACCGAGTGAGGGACTAATGTATTTTTCATATATATTACTCTTTTATAAGTCTGCCAGGTAATTATGTTTTTTCTCCTCCTATATCTTTTCCAGCATTTGTTTCTCCATTCCTTAGTTCTCTTACACTCATTTTTGAACCATTTCTCTCTGGCATCAATAATTCCTATTTTGGTGGAAGGTATGCAACAATTAACTATCGTCCCATATTCCTTACAAAAGATTTCATACATTTCTTGTACAGATTTGTTGTTTAATAAGGTCCCCCAGTCAATAACTGCAAAATGCTCTTTAATTTTGATGTAATCCCCTTTCGGATAATTCCTCCTCGTGTCCTTTTCAGCACCTCTACTTTCAGACAGAATATCTTCGATTATATACTCCATCAAATCACACAGTGATCACCTTTTCCAATTGGTGGTTCATACTCAATTTTTTCAATATCCAAAACATTATTTGTGAATACTTGATCAAGTGGTGATGGCTCATCCCCACCCTTGGCCCTTGTTGATTTCAGTACATGTTGGTGAAGGAAATCCCCTTGTACGCAATCTAAGAATCTTGCCTCGAATGAGTCCTTTCCACTGTGCGGGTCAAGATGTATCCAATCTATCTCTCTATAATTAGAATCTCCCATAATCAAAATCCTACATTTTCTCTCCCATGCAATGTTAACAACTGAGTTTAAGACTTTGATAGTATCTATATGACTTTTTTCATAATGTTCTAGCCTATTATGGTTCCTTGGTGGGTTATATACAACAGTTATTATAATGCTCTTTGACCCGATATTTATGCAAGCAACAAGAAATTCCCTGATCTCACTTTCTATACCAAAGTTCAGTTTTTTAGCGCTGAATTAGAAAATGTCATTCGATAAGCCCCATGAGGGCTGCTGATTGGCTCCCATCACTACCTTCTATTGCGAGAGCTGGCCACACATTTATTCTGGTGCAGGCCCTCAGTCTCTCTAGTCTGAACCTCCATAGCGATAGCACATGCACGTTATTGTTCCGTACTTTTGTGCTTGATTTACATATTTCAGTTTTTATATTTCGGTTATATGTGATTTTCTATACAAGATGGTGATGATGTTACATTTATGAAAGAAAGAAAAAACAAAAAGAAAAGAGTCATTTTAAGTGTAGCTCAAAAGCTTCAGTTGATTAAAAAGTTAGAATGCGATGTATTAGTGAAGTGAGTTTGAGCAGAATAAGAATTGATGAAGCAAATTTTTTTCTGATATTCGCAAGTTGAAGCCAAAATTTATAGATTACGCCCTAAATATTCTGTGAATGGCTATTCTAAGTCTACTGGTTTACTTACTGAATGGAAGCAAGTCTCCACATTCTTTGCAAAGCTGTTATTAGAGAGCAGTATCAGTGGCAAACAGCTCCCATTAGATACTTTTTTGAAACCCGTGACAGCCTCACCTGACCAGCCAACACCTGGTCCATCTGGTCTATAGGAAGAACCCCTTTATTCACCATCACAGCTTTGCTCAGTATCATTGGAGCTGGAAAGCTCCGATGACACAGAATAAATTTCATAGACCCCACTACTATGAACATGGCATATCAAGAACACTTCTTCACCATCCATAGTACAGGTAAGTCTGATTTTATATTACTAAAGTATTGTACTTTATTTTATTTTATTATTCTGTACTAACATTTTAGATTTCTGTAATATTTTCACATTGGATGTTGTGTATGGTGTAGTTATTGATGAAAAGTATTACAAGGGTTAGAGTATTCCTTTTATTTTCTTAATGTGAGAGTTAATTTTAACCACTATAGACCCCCAAGCTGGATTTAACGGACAATTCGATTTAACGGACCAAGGTCCCCCATACACATCTTTTATATAATGTATATATAATTGATGAACTAAATTTCTTACCTATTCATAATATTACCAGTATAAAAAGCCCTTGCAGAAAAGTCTATCTTAGATTGGCAGTCCTTCAGAAATCTTGCTTGCTTTCCAAAAGCTCTAATTGTAGAAACACCTGCAATAATAATAATAATAATAATAATAATAATAATAATAATAATAATAATAATAATAATAATAATAATAATAATAATAATAATAATAATAATAATAATATAAAGCAAACTTCCTTTGTCTTGAAGCTTATTTGTACTGTAAATTCCTAGTCACTGAAACACGTAGCTCCTTCATCTATGATGCATATCTAGCAATCGGTGCGTATTATCTCCCTAAAGACAGGGTAGAAGTTGGAGGCTTTATTATTCTGTATATTTCATGTTATTTTTTACTACTGTACAAATACATCTAGTACTAATCTTTCTGCTACTTCTAGTACTACTACAACTATTACTATTATTACTACTACTACTACTACATACCTTGTAGACTCTCACTAAAATATGAAAATATTGGTGATTTAGCTGATGATTCAATACGTTTTATTTGTCTTGCCGATGCTATGTAGATTAATTGGACGAAATAGTACATGCCCATCATTGGTGCTATAACTAATGCTACTACTGGCGTGGAGGCGATGATGACTATCATGGTAGTTGCTACCTAAAAGCAGAGAAAGAAGAGCTGATGAGTTTTATTTATTAGCAAATAAGTGTTGAAATTACAGGGATTTTTTTTCAAATATTTAGTTCATTCTCAATTATATTATAACCTCACCAAACACTGTTTCGACTTATGTAATTTTCGACCTTATGGTGGGTTTTGTTATGAACAATAGGGAAAAACTAAAATTGTACTCTCGTCAGTTTAAGCAATTTTACATCGATTAGTAAAAAATATTAAATAACCAAAGAATAGAATCACCTAAAAGATAGATATTACTGGCAAAATATATAAAGTGGTGTATATTATAATTCAAAAGTTTAAATGTATTTAAAATAATAAGAACAGTATATATTGTACATTTATTTACATGATGTTCAGTATATATTGTTCCAGTGTTCCTCTGTGTGGCAGTGCTGATTCTTGCCTGCTTATCCAAGTTTGTTTTTGTGCATGTCTTATTCACAGTGTTTCATCTGCATTGAATATGTGGCTATTTGTTCTAATGACTCCAGAGAATTCGGATGGGGTATAGATTAGTAAATTCCAGAACATTATATAAGCCTGTAAGCTGTTAGACTAGGTTATAACAGGATAAGCATTAACTTAAGCTAACCTAAACTAGCTTAACTTTACAACTTACAAGTTCCCACTGCTAGTCCTAGTAATCACCATTCTATGCCATTTGAAGATAAACTGGTTAGGATAAAACACTAAGAAAAAAGTGAAAAGGTAGTTGCCACAGCTCATGTTTTGACCTGAGTTAATCAACAGTATTGATCATTCATGATGATGCATGAATTTCAGACCATGTCAAAGATAATGCTCCAGTGATGACGAACACCATCGTCAACAAGAAAAGAGGCCCGATTTTCCAAGAAATGGATCATCTTTCTCTTTGGATTAAATGGAAGATTCATTTGCATATCCCCATAAGACACCTGCTGATTCAGTAGAAAGGTTTATCTTTGTTTAAAAACCTTAAGCTGTATCATGAAAGCGACAGAATTCGAGAGAATTTTCCGGAAGGTAATGTCAGACTGTTCATTCATAGACATGGAGGTGAAGACTATGGCAGGTTTCAAGTCTGCAAATGACCAATGGTCCTTATGTTGTGAGGCAATTTCTTAGGCTACTTAAATTAATCTGATGTTGTGCAGCATGCACAGTATCCTTGAGTGCTGAAGAACATCCCCAATACCTTTCTCCCAATTGTATGGTTGCCAAATTCTAAGGTTTGTGTGACTAATAATTTTTGGGTATTAGGTCTTCAACCACTTTGTACCAGCAGTGGAAGAGTATTGTAAGGACAAGGGCATCCTGTTTAAAATCCTTCTTACTTCAGACAAATCTCCTGCCCTCCTACTAAGCTTCGTCTATTTCTATCCAGTCAGTTTATTTCACCCAAACACCACCTCTTCCTTGCAATGGACCAGGGTATCATTGCCATCATCAAGCACTACTAATTTAGGTTTACATTTAGGCAGGCTGTAGCTGCAACGGAATTGAATGAGAATTCACACTCTGTGACTTTTAGAAGGGACATCACATCTGCAGGCTGTGTGGAATACAAACACTGCATGAAATGAACTTTTGAACACGTATATGAATGGCTTTTCAAAGTAGCTGTGTCCTCAATTTCAAAATTTCAAAGGCTTTGATGAATGTCGTAGCAAAGCCGTGATGACGTTAAGCAATGAGTTGCAAATCGACTTGGATATAGAGGCTTTGTCTCTTTATTCGAGGAAGAGAAGCAGCCCCTGCCAAATGAGGTGTTGAATCTTTATGGACATAAGTTACAAGAAGAGAAGCTGGAATCAGAATCAAATCTGCGATGCTTCACCATCAGCAAAATGCAGGAGAATGCAGGCCTTTGCATACATCAAGAAGGATGGAGAAGGATCCCAGTACTTGACACTTTGTAAATAGCAGGGGAGAGTTCTTGATGTTATTGTTCCTTATAGGATAAACCTAGATGAAAAGGAGGGCTGTACAAAGGATTATCCTAGATGAAAATAGTGTCTAGACAATGCAGGGCATTCTCATTCATTCTTGCAGCACATCAAAAATCAGCAACAACAAAAACTGTCTGGTGAAGAGTCTCAGCCGTCAACATCAACATCAATGTAGTCTCATCCATTTTCTCCAACTTTGACCTCTGGCCTATCAAGCATATTGAAGTCATCCATTATGTAAATACTTTTGGTCTTTCTTCACTTAGCATTGATTAAGATGGATAAATTTATTCAAAAGACCGTGAACGACTTACTAAAATTAACACCATTATTGGGTTGCCAATAGCAGTTTATTGATGGGGCAAGGTTTTCTTTCATAAGGTTTATTTGTCTTGAATTGTTAGTCAACTCGAATTGAAATGGAACAACTTAACGATATAAGGAGAGGTATTACCATATGTATGTCTAATTACCTGTGCCAAAATGGACAGGGCATTGTTTACAAACATAGGAAGTGTGTTGTCCAGCACATCTATTTCCTTGCTCAGTCTGTTCATAATACGGCCACTTGGATTGGTGTCGAAGAAACTCATTGGCAGATGCAAAATGTTTGCCAGCAAACGTCGGTGAATGTTCTCCCCCGCTACTAACGTTCTTGTCCACATGACCAGGGAGCCCAGGTAGAAAAACAGAGCTAGAATATAATATGAAATAAAAAATTATGTTGAGGTATTCTGTACACAGAGTTGCTTAAAAGTTCTTGAATGGTGGTTTGGGTTTGTTATTACTTCAAAAATTGAAGTAACCACATTTTCCCAGTTAGAATAGGTTGTCAGCATGGCTATTCACTATCAAAATTCCTTAACTTTGCAACAAAGAGGATGAATTCTTGAGCAGAAACTTTCCTTCAGTTTTGCTACTACTACCATTATTATTATTATTATTATTATTATTATTATTATTATTATTATTATTATTATTATTATTATTATTATTATTATTATTATTATTATAATGCTTAAAAGCCAATAACTTCAAACAGTTATATATAGCACATTAAAAATTAAACAAACAAACAAATAAATGAATAGCTAAATACATAGCTAAATAAATAAATCATAATGGCGGTCAATACATAAATATAAAAATGAAGTACTTGTTAAATTTTGATTGATTCAAATACTGCCACTGCCCAGAAGGGACCGCAGTAGTGAAGTGGTTGGAGTGTGCAACTCGAGGTGGCAAATCCGTATTTGAGCTCAAAGTGAAGCATTAGGTAGGGCATACAGCCTTAATTCCCCAGCTCCAACCTATCTGTGTCCACCCCCATTTCAATAATAACAAATAAATGGCAAATATATACTGACACTGCCCAATGCCAAAGCTGCCATAGGCAATCAGAAACTCCGTCTTGTCAAATTCTTCACTCATTGTCCCGTTGTTGCTAAAGTTCGGCTCCTGGGAGAACCTGGATAACCAAGCGTTGGCACCCGCTTGGCAACTCTGCAGAAATTTAAATGTTTGTTTATTTCATGTATCACTTATGAAATTATTTAATAATAATACTTTTTATACATTTATTCCATTCACTCTTTTATTTATTTTGTCTTACTTGAGCAATTGCATAGAAGAGGATGGGAAGCAATGATGATATCAATCCCATAGCCATGGCATAGAAATAGTACACTTTCCATTTAACCTGTAAGAAAAAAAAAATAATAATAAGGGTTTATTTGCTTCCTGCAACACACAAGACTTTACCATTCCAGTCTCCAGCGCATTTTGTTTTACAGAAAGAAAATAAATTCAGGCAGGTAAGGTATGCACGCTACCTGCTATTCTATTTCTTTTCATTAGCTTACTAGGATACATAGGAAATACCTGGCAATATACTTTTTTCTAAATTATCTTCCCAATCTCTACCTCTTGGTCGTTTTACAGTAAGAATATGGATCGATGGAGGGAGGAATTACCATTTTCCTACTCCTCAGTTTCTTTTAAACTGCTTCCTGCAAGTAGGGAAGACAAACATACTGCAATAGCTCTTAACTTGCCTTCCCAATCTCCACCTTCTCTTCCTGGATCAAAACATGTCCATTGTCCTTCTTCATATCACTTGTTATGCTTGTTTCTGAAGTTGTTAATTTCGGTAAACTCTTTGTCGAAGAAAACATTCCAGTCTCGCTTTCACTCTGCCGTTTACTGCTACTTACGTTGATTAATTGCCGACGTCTTGCACATTGAGCGAATCTGAAGCAAAAAGATTCTAACTTCAGTAAATAATGGACGAATTTAAATACTTGTTTATTACAAGTTGTTTCAAAATAGTCCAATAAGACAATTATGGGATTTCGATTTCTGATTTGCTGTGTTTTGAATCAATACTAAATGTTTCAGTAGTGCCCAGAAAGATTTCCAGAGCAATACTTTTGAAAACCCTATAAGATTATGTAATTTATATATATATATATATATATATATATATATATATATATATATATATATATATATATATATATATATATACACCGTGGCTCAACCGGTAGCGTCTGCGACTCTGAGGCGTCAGGTCGAGGGTTCGCGCCCGGCCACGGTCTGAGGTTAGCAAGGGCATGCACTCAGGGCAACGATTACACCTGCCTAAACAAGTCCTTCGCAAGAAGGCAACCGTCCTAGCCCTTGGTTGAAAAGGGAGTCCGTGACGTAAAACTGGAACATATATATATATATATATATATATATATATATATATATATATATATATATATATATATATATATATGTGTGTGTGTGTGTGTGTGTGTGTGTGTGTGTGTGTGTGTGATTACCTAATTGCGTTTACGGGATAGAGCCCAAAGCTCGTATCTTCCGGTCTCCTGATCAGTTCCAAATTCTACTTAGTGATACTTATAATACCTGTCCTTAAAACTATGGATTGAGATAGCATTAACTACCTCCTCGATTATCGAATTCCAATTATCAACTACTCTTACACTAAAAAGTACTTCCTTACATCCTCCAAAGAAGTTTTCTTCCGAAGCTTCAAACTATAACCTCTAGTTCTAGAGCCAGCCATATCAAAAAAACGATCACTATACACTCTATCATAACCATGAAGGAATTTAAAGACTGTCACCATATCCCCCTCAATCTTCTAGCTTCGAGTGATGGTAAGTCTAATTCCCTCAGCCTCTCATCATAACTGAGATTGCGTATTTCTGGCACCAGTTTCGTGGCATGTCTTTGAACTTTTTCAAGCTTAGCTATGTGCTTTTTCAAGTGCGGATTCCAAAAGGGGGCTGCATATTCGAGTTTTGGCCTCACATAGGTTACATAAATATTTCTGAACATTTCCTTGTCCATGTGCCTGAAGGCTACCCTAATATTTGATAAGAAAGCATATGCTGCCCTTACTATGCCATTTATATGTATTTCTGGAGACAAATCTGCCAGTATGTTTACTCCTAGAGCTCTCTCATTTTTCGTTTCTTGAAGTTGTACTCCAGCCACCGAGTAGTCAAGCTTGGGCCTTCTTGCACTTGTACCCATTCTCATTACCTTACATTTTGAAGTATTGAATTTCATTAGCCACATTTCTGACCACTCATGAAGACTATTTAGATCTTCCTGAAGTTCTCTACCATTGTTCTCGTTTCTTACTTTCTTCACAATCTTTGCATCATCTGCAAACATCTTCATGAATGAATTTAGACTCTGGTAGGTCATTTACATATACAAGGAACAAAAGTGGCCCTAAAGCTGAACCCTGTGGAACTCCACTACTAACTCTTCTCCATTCAGACACTGAGTGTCTTACTCTAACCCTCTGTGCCCTTCCTTCTAAGAAAGGTTTTATCCATTCCAAGACATTTCCACCTATTCTAGCCATTGCTTGCAGCTTCCTAATAAGTATCCCATGTGGAAGAGTGTCAAATGCTTTCTGGAAGTCTAGGAATATGCAATCTGCCCAGCCCTCTCTTTCCTGTAAGATTCGGCTTACCTCATCATAAAATTGTAATAAGTTTGTTACTGTTGATCTACCTTTTCTGAAACCATGTTGCCTCACTGACAAAAAGTTCAAGGATTCTAAGTGAAGAGAGATATGTTTCCTTAGTAGTTTCTCCATAACTTTGCAAACTATGCTGGTCAAGGAAACTGGTCTATAGTTTAGAGCCATATCCCTCCTTCCCCTTTTGAAGATAGGTATCAGGTTTGCTTGTTTCCAGCATCTTGGAATCTCTCCTGACTCCATGGACTTTTGTTCCTTGTATATGTAAATGACCTACCAGAGTCTGTAAATTCATTCATGAATATGTTTGCAGATGATGCAAAGATTGTGAAGAAAGTAGGAAACGAGAACAATGGTAGAGAACTTCAGGAGGATCTAAATAATCTGCATGAGTGGTCAGAAAAGTGGCTAATGAAATGCAAAACTTCAAAATGTAAGGTAATGAGAATGGGTACAAGTGCAAGAAGGCCCAAGCTTGATTACTCGGTGGCTGGAGTACAACTTCAAGAGACAGAAAATGAGAGATATCTAGGAATAAACATACTGGCAGATTTGTCTCCAGAAATACATATAAATGGCATAGTAAGGGCAGCATAAGCATTCTTATCAAATGTAAGGGTAGCCTTCAGGCACATGGACAAGGAAATGTTCAGAAATATTTATGTAACCTATGTGAGGCCAAACCTCGAATATGCAGCCCCCTTTTGGAATCCACACTTGAAAAAGCACATAGCTAAGCTTGAAAAAGTTCAAAGACATGCCACGAAACTGATGCAAGAAATACGCAATCTCAGTTATGATGAGGGGCTGAGGGAATTAGACTTACCATCACTCGAAGCTAGAAGATTGAGGGGGCATATGGTGACAGTCTTTAAATTCCTTCATGGTTATGATAGAGTGGATAGTGATCGATATTTTGATATGGCTGGCTCTAGAACTAGAGGTCATAGTTTGAAGCTTCGTAAGATTACTTCTTTGCATTATGTAAGGAAATACTTTTTCAGTGTAGGATTAGTTGATAATTGGAATTCGCTAAGCAAGGAGGTAGTTAATGCTATCTCAATCCATAGCTTTAAGGACAGGTATGATAAGTATCACTAAGTATAAAATGGAAACGATCAGGAGACGGGAAGATACGAGCTTTGGGCTCTTTCCCGTAACCACAATTAGGTAATCACTGAGTGCCACTGATATTGAGTTCATGCATTTTTTAAGTACATGAGAGGATATATCATCAAGACCTGTAGCTTTATGGACATCTAAATCCATCAGCGCTTTGCATACCTTTGTGGCTGTAAGGTTGATGTTTTCTAATACTGGCCCATGATCTTCTATCTTTGCAATCTGAGGGGGTGGGGTATTTTCTACTGTAAATACTGACTGAAACTCCTTGTTCAGTTCTTTGCAGATCTCTTCATCCGTCTCAGTGATGCTTCCATCCGCTCTCTTAAACATTAAAACCTGTTCCTTTACCTTCAGTTTTCCTCTGATAAAGCTGTGGAAAAGCTTGGGATTTTCTTTAGCCTTCCTGGTGATGTCCCTCTCATAATCTCTCTCTGCCTCTCTTCTTTTACATTGGTAATCATTTCTTGCTCTTTTGTAGGTTTGCCAGGCATTTATGTTTTTTCTCCTCCTATACCTTTTCCAGCATTTGTCTCTCCACTCCTTAGCTCTTTTGCACTCATTATTGAACCATTTCTCTCTGGCATGACTTACACCTACTTTGGTGACAGGTATGCAGCAATCTACTATCTTCCCATATTTCTCACAAAAGATGTCATACATTTCTTGTACAGATTTGTTGTAAAATAAGGTTCTCCAGTTAATAACTGCAAAAAGCTCATTCATTTTGATGTAATCTAATTTTCGATAGTTCCTCCTCATCTCCTCAGTGCCTCTACTCTCAGGCAGAATATCTTCAATGATATACTCCATCATCAACACACAGTGGTCACTCTTTCCAATTGGTGGTTCATACTCAATTTTTTCAATATCCAACACGTTATCTGTAAATACTAGATCAAGTAGTGATGGTTCATCCTCACCCCTGGCCCTCGTTGGTTCCATTACATGTTGGTGTAGGAAATTCCCTTGTACGCAATCTAGGAATCTTGCCCCGAATGAGTCCTCACCACTGCGTGGGTCAAGATTTATCAAATCTATCTCTTTATGATTAAAATCTCCCATAATCAAAATCCTACATTTTTTCTCCCGTGCCATGTTAACAACTTGAGTTTATGACTTCAACAGTACCTATATGACTTTCCTCATAAACTTCTAGCCTATTCTGGTTCCTTGGTGGGTTATATACAACAGTTATTATAATGATCTCTGACCCAGTATTTATATGAGACAAGAAATTCCTTGAACTCACTTTCTATAGCCAAGTTTATTTCTTCAACTTGAATCCTTTCACTTCTGAGCAGTGCTATCCCTCCACCAGTCCTCTCAGATCTTTCAACCCTTAATATTCTGAAGCCCTTAGGAAAAACTTTGACACTGTTTATGTCCTCACTCAACTTAGTCTCTGTAATTGCTACTATATCTGCCTTACTGTTGTGAATCCTATCTTTTAATTCTACTGCCTTACCAGCTAATCCATCAGCATTTGTGTATAACAATCTTAATGAGGCCCCATCCCCTGATCTTCTGTCATTATCTTCTTTTTCTCCCCTTTGTCTGGAAGAACTCCAAAATGAAAATTTTTCTTCTCTTCTTCATTTCTTTCCTCATTTAACCTTCTTGCCTCTTCCAACAAGTTTTTGATCTTTCCCATCTCTTCCTGTGTTCTGTATCGTCTAATGAACACTTCTTTGAATTCTTGAAGGTCTTTTAGACTTTTTTTTTCTCAACAATATTTCCCTACATGTTTCCCCTCTCTCAAAGGTTACTTTTGTTGGTCTCGGCTTTCCTTCCCTCGAATATTTGCCTATTTGGTGTATGTTTACAATATCCTCAGGACCACAAAGTACTCCAAGCATTCTTATCAGGTATACAACCCTAGCTTTATTTTCTTCAAGTCTCCCCTGCCATTTTGGCTCCTGGGATTCACTTATGCCTGAGATTACCACTGTCTTCTCTTTATCAAGTGCCTGTTTGATCAGTGGGTTTGCCCTTTCCATCACAACGTCTTTCATTTTTTCAATTACTGTCTCTTTATAGTCAACTGTTTGTATGTTTTCCAGTGCCACCACCTTTACAGCCTCTTTTACTGCCACATTCCCCTTTAGTGCATCAGCAAAGGAAGTTTTCATTGCATCATGTTCCATGCATGTGATTACCTAATTGTGATTACCTAATTGTGTTTACGGGAAAGAGCCCAAAGCTCGTATAAACCGTCTCCTGATCGCCTCCATTTTATACTTAGTGATACTTATCATACCTGTCCTTAAAACTATGGATTGAGATAGCATTAACTACCTCCTCGCTTAGCCAATTCCAATTATCAACTACTCTTACACTGAAAAAGTATTTCCTTACATCCTGCAAACAAGTTTTCTTACCAAGCTTCAAACTATGACCTCTAGTTCTACAGCCAGCCATATCAAAATATCGATCCCTATCCACTCTATCATAACCATGAAGGAATTTAAAGACTGTCACCATATCCCCCCTCACTCTTCTAGCTTCGAGTGATGGTAAGTCTAATTCCCTCAGCCTCTCATCATAGCTGAGATTGCATATTTCTGGCACCAGTTTCGTGGCATGTCTTTGAACTTTTTCAAGCTTAGCTATGTGCTTTTTCAAGTGCGGATTCCAAAAGGGGGCTGCATATTCGAGTTTTGGCCTCACATAGGATACATAAATATTTCTGAACATTTCCTTGTCCATGTGCCTGAAGGCTACCCTTACATTTGATAAGAATGCATATGCTGCCCTTACTATGCCATTTATATGTATTTCTGGAGACAAATCTGCCAGTATATTACTCCTAGATCTCTCTCATTTTCTGTCTCTTGAAGTTGTACTCCAGCCACCGAGTAGTCAAGCTTGGGCCTTCTTGCACTTGTACCCATTCTCATTACCTTACATTTTGAAGTATTGAATTTCATTAGCCACTTTTCTGACCACTCATGCAGATTATTTAGATCCTCCTGAAATTCTCTACCATTGTTCTCGTTTTTTACTTTCTTCACAATCTTTGCATCATCTGCAAACATATTCATCATTGAATTTACAGACTCTGGTAGGTCATTTACATATACAAGGAACAAAAGTGGCCCTAAAACCGAACCCTGTGGAACTCCACTACTAACTCTTCTCCATTCAGACACTGAGTGTCTTACTCTAACCCTCTGTTCCCTTCCTTCTAAGTAAGTTTTTATCCATTCCAAAACATTTCCACCTATTCTAGCCATTGATTGCAGCTTCCTAATAAGTCTCTCATGTGGAACAGTGTCAAACACTTTCTGGAAATCTAGGAATATGCAATCTGCCCAGCCCTCTCTTTCCTGTAAGATTTGGCTTACCTCATCATAAAATTCTAATAAGTTTGTTACTGTTGATCTACCTTCTCTGAAGCCATGTTGCCTCACTGACAAAAAGTTCAAGGATTCCAAGTGAAGAGAGATATGTTTCCTTAGTAGTTTCTCCATAACTTTGCAAACTATGCTGGTCAAGGAGACTGGTCTATAGTTCAGAGCCGTATCCCTCCTTCCCTTTTTGAAGATAGGTATCACATTTGCTTGTTTCCAGCATCTTGGAATCTCCCCCGACTCCAGTGACTCCTTTAATATGATACTTAGTGCCACTGATATTGTGTTTGCGCATTTTTTAAGCACATGAGGGGATATGTCATCAGGACCTGTAGCTTTATGAACACCTAAATCCATCAGCGCTTTGCATACCTCTGTGGCTGTAAGGTTGATGTTCTCTAATACCGGCCCTTGAGCTTCTATCACTGCAATCTGAGGGGGTGGGGTATTTTCTACTGTAAATACTGACTGAAACTCCTTGTTCAATTCTTTGCAGATCTCTTCATCCGTCTCAGTGATGCTTCCATCCGCTCTCTTTAGCCTTAAAACCTATTCTTTTACCTTCAGTTTTCCTCTGATAAAGCTGTATGTATGTATGTATGTATGTATGTGATTACCTAATTGTAATTACCTAATTGTGTTTACGGGAAAGAGCCCAAAGCTCGTATCTTCCGGTCTCCTGATCGGTTCCATTTTAGACTTAGTGATACTTATCATACCTGTCCTTAAAACTATGGATTGAGATAGCATTAACTACCTCCTCGCTTAGCCAATTCCAATTATCAACTACTCTTACACTGAAAAAGTATTTCCTTACATCCTGCAAAGAAGTTTTCTTACCAAGCTTCAAACTATGACCTCTAGTTCTAGAGCCAGCCATATCAAAATATCCATCCCTATCCACTCTATCATAACCATGAAGGAATTTAAAGACTGTCACCATATCCCCCCTCACTCTTCTAGCTTCGAGTGATGGTAAGTCTAATTCCCTCAGCCTCTCATCATAACTGAGATTGCGTATTTCTGGCACCAGTATGTATGTATGTATGTATGTATGTATGTGATTACCGGGTTGTGATTACCTAGTTGTGTTTACGGGAAAGAGCCCAAAGCTCGTATCTTCCCGTCTCCTGATCGCTTCCATTTTAGACTTAGTGATACTTATCATACATGTCCTTAAAACTATGGATTGAGATAGCATTAACTACCTCCTCGCTTAGCCAATTCCAATTATCAACTACTCTTACACTGAAAAAGTATTTCCTTACATCCTGCAAACAAGTTTTCTTACCAAGCTTCAAACTATGACCTCTAGTTCTACAGCCAGCCATATCAAAATATCGATCCCTATCCACTCTATCATAACCATGAAGGAATTTAAAGACTGTCACCATATCCCCCCTCACTCTTCTAGCTTCGAGTGATGGTAAGTCTAATTCCCTCAGCCTCTCATCATAACTGAGATTGCGTATTTCTGGCACCAGTTTCGTGGCATGTCTTTGAACTTTTTCAAGCTTAGCTATGTGCTTTTTCAAGTGCGGATTCCAAAAGGGGGCTGCATATTCGAGTTTTGGCTTCACATAGGTTACATAAATATTTCTGAACATTTCCTTGTCCATGTGCCTGAAGGCTACCCTTACATTTGATAAGAATGCATATGCTGCCCTTACTATGCTATTTATATGTATTTCTGGAGACAAATCTGCCAGTATGTTTACTCCTAGATCTCTCTCATTTTATGTCTCTTGAAGTTGTACTCCAGCCACCGAGTAGTCAAGCTTGGGCCTTCTTGCACTTGTACCCATTCTCATTACCTTACATTTTGAAGTATTGAATTTCATTAGCCACTTTTCTGTATGTATGTATGTATGTATGTATGCATGCATGCATGTATGTATGTATGCATGCATGTAGGTATGTATGTATGTATGCATGCATATATATATATATATATATATATATATATATATATATATATATATATATATATTGTGTTTGTGTGTGTGTGTGCATAATTACCTAATTGTAATTGCCTAGTTATGCTTACAGGAAAGAGTCCCAAGCTCGTAACTTCCCATGTCCTGGTCGGTTCCATTTTCTACTTAGTGATACTCATCATACTTGTCCATAAAACTATGGATTGAGTTAGCATTAACTACCTCCTTGCTTAGCTAATTAAAGTTATCAACTACTCTTACACTAAAAAAGTACTTCCTTACATCCTCCAAAGTTTTCTTATGAAGCTTCAAACTAGGACCTCTAGTTCTAGTGCCAGCCATATCAAAATATCGATCCCTATCCACTCTGTCATAACCATGAAGGAATTAAAAAACCGTCACCATATCCCCCTTTAATCTTCTAGTTTCGAGTGATATGTAATCTAATTCCCTCAGCCTCTTATCATAACTGAGATTGCGTATTTCTGGCACCAGTTTCGTGGTATGTCTCTGAATTTTTTCCAACTTAATTATGTAATTTTTTCAAGTGCGAATTCCAAAAGGGGGCTGCATATTCAAGCGTTGGCCTCATATAGGTTACATAAATATATCTCAACATTTCCTTGTCCATGTGCCTTAAGGCTACCCTTACATTTGATAAGAAAGCATATGTAGTCCTTACTATGCCATTTATATGCATTTCTGGAGACAAATCTGCCAGTATGTTTACTCCTAGATCTCTCATACACTGTCACTGAAGTTCTACTCCTGCCACGGAGTAGTCATGCTTGGGCCTTCTTGCACTTGTACCCATTCTCATTACTTTACATTTTGAAGCATTGAATATCATTAGCCACTTTTTTGACTACTCATGAAGACTATTTAGATCTTCCTGAAGTTCTCTACCATTGTTCTCGTTTCTTACATTTTTTACAATCTTTGCGTCATCTGCAAACATAGTCATGAATGAATTTACAGACTCTAGTGGGTCATTTACATATACAAGGAAAAAGTGACCCTAAGACTGAAACCTGTGGAATTCCACTACCAACTCTTCTACATTCAGACACTGAGTGTATTGCTCTAACCCCTCTGTTCTCTTCCTTCTAAGTATGTTTTTATCCATTCCAAGACATTTTCACCTATTCTTGCCATTGCTTGCAGATTCTTAATTAGTCTCCCGTGTGGGACAGTGTCAAACGGTTTCTGGAAGTCAAGGAATATGCAATCTACCCAGCCCTATCTTTCCTGTAAGATTCGGCTTATCTCATCATAAAATTCTAATAAGTTTGTTATTGTTGATCTACCTTCTCTGATTCCATGTTGTCTCACTGACAAATAATTGAAGGATTCCAAGTGAAGAGAGATATGTTTCCTTAGTAGTTTCTCCATAACTTTGCAAACTATGCTGGTCAAGGAAACAGGTCTATAGTTTAGAGCCATATCCCTTCATTTCTTTTTAAAGATAGGTATCATGTTCAATTGTTTCCAGCATTTTGGAATCTCAACTGACTCCAGCGACTTTTTAAATATGATGCTTAGTGCCGCTGATATTGAATTAGTGGATTTCTTAAGTACATAAGGGGATATATCATCAGGACCTGTAGCTTTATGGACATCTAACTTCATCAGCACTTTGCATACCTCTGTGGCCGAAAATATGATGTTCTCTAATACCAGCCCATGAGTTTGTATCTCTGCAATCTGAGGGAGTGGGGTATTTTCTACTGTAAATACTGACTGAAAGTCCTTGCTCAATTCTTCGCAGATTTCTTCATCCATCTCAGTGATGCTTCCATCCGCTCTCTTAAGCTTTAAAACCTGTTCTTGTACCTTCAGTTTTCCTTTGATAAAGCTGTGGAATATTTTGGAATTTTCTTTAGCCTTCCTGGTGATATCCCTTTCATAGTCTATCTCTGCTTCTCTTCTTTTACTTAGGTAATCAATTCTTGCTCTTTTATAAGTCTGCCACGAATTTAATTCATTCATAAAATCTGTTCATTGGATGGTTTGTTCATGGGTTGGATTTATTTTTCCCATTGAAAAGCATATAAATTCAATTAATCCATTTCTAGTCACAATAAATATTCATTTTAAAAGCTTTCGAGTCTGTATAAACATGAAATATAATGCAGATTATATGCATTTCATCTGTAAAAGGAAAATCACATTAATAATAGTAAGGATTTCTACTCTACTAAAATAAAACATGGTACAGTACTATATTTACATTTTGTGGATGAATGTTGCTGGCATACATGGATGGCGGTGGTGAAGGAGGAGGAGGAGAGAGACTAATTTTTGGAAAGAGAGTCCCTATCAATAAAAACGTTTGGGAACTCTTCCGATACAGGCTGTAATTCTGGTGTTTTCTCTCTCTTTTCTCTATTGATTGCTGCTTCTTTGCCTACTGGCACAAGGAAACGATCCAGAGAAATTTGTTTCTTTCTTATTTGGTAAATGTTTCTTAAAATATTCAACGCATTATCATTTACCATATTCATTACTCTATTGCCAGCAGTTTTATCTGGGTGATGATTCTCAATAAAAGCCTGCAAATCATTCCACTTACTAGAAATTTCTTTAAATTCTTCACTGGACACTTTTACCCTCTCATCCCCTTCCTCCACTGACTGTGGTAAGTTCTTCTTTGTGGTCCTCCACTAGCTTCTCCACATCCTCCTCATTGACCTCCAAACCCAAATTTTTGCCTGTGGCCACAGTTTCACTCACAATTTGAATAGCTAACTCCTGCTTGAAGAATTCAAAGTCTCTATCAGTCACACAACCTGGCCAAAGTTTCCTCCATGCAGAGTTCTATATGTGATATGAGACCTCCTTCCATACTTTATTAATGAGGCCAATGCAGCGGAGGATATAAAAGTGGTCTTTCCAGAAATCATGAAGGGACTCAAATATGTGTCATTGGTGACCTGGAAACACCTGGCAAAAAGACCCTTCGTATACAATTTTTTTAAATTAGAAATTCCCTGCTGGTCCATGGGCTGGAGGAGAGGAGTGGTGTTGGGAGGCAGAAATTTGTCTTTAATAAAGATGTATTTATAGCAAGGTCTTCTTCCACACCTGGAGGATGGGCAAGAGCATTATCCATTATGAGGAGACACTTAAGGGGCAAATAATTTTCTTAAGATATTTCTTCACTGCTGGCGCAAAACTTCAATCAACCACTCTTGGAATACAATCCGCGTGACCCAAGCCTTTGGACTTGACTTCCACATTAATGGAAGGCTAGCCTTCAACACGTTATTGCACTTAAAAATACGTGGATTTTCTGATTGGTAAACTATAAGAGGCTTGATCTTACAGTCTCCACTAGCATTAGCGCCCAATAAAAGTGTAAACCTGTCTTTCACTAGTTTGTGGCCAGGCAGTGACTTCTCCTCTTGGGAAATATAGGCTCTTTTAGGCATTTTCTTCCAAAAGAGCCCCATTCTTCACAGTTAAGAACTTGTTGTGGGATATAACCTTCACTCTCAATAAATTTACCGAGTTATTTCATGTAAGTCACCCCTGCCTTTAGGTTGGAGCTAGCATCCTCTCCCTGTCTAATAACGCTATGAATCCCAGTTCGTCAATGAAGTGTTCAAACCACCTTCTGCTGGCTTTGAAGTCATCAAATTTAGTGCCTCTAGAACTCGGAGAGTTTGCTACTAAATCTTGGTGGATTTGTAAAGCCTTAGCGCATATTATGGCCTCGCTAATACTATCTCCAACTAGCTGTTATTCATTTATCCATAGCAACAATCATTTTTCTACCTCCTCTATCAACTGTGACCATTTCTTCCTTAATATATTTACTCCCTTAGCCACGTCAGCCACCTTATAGATCTCTTTACTCTTTAAAATAATACAGATAGTCGATTTCGCCATGTTATACTGTGTGGTGAGATCAGACACACGAACACCATATTCATGCTTAGAAATTATTTCCTTCTTAGTTTCCACTGTTATGCATTTAGGGTGTTTGACTCCGCTGTCACTATTGCTTTTAACTTTCTTAGGAGCCATAATAAGGGCTA
The DNA here is from genome assembly GCA_037179515.1 of Halocaridina rubra. NCBI lineage: Eukaryota > Metazoa > Arthropoda > Malacostraca > Decapoda > Atyidae > Halocaridina > Halocaridina rubra. The sequence continues at coordinate 53,045 of JAXCGZ010020805.1, read as the reverse complement.
TCTGAAAGCAAAACAATGGAAAATAAAGCACGAATTATGAACAGATCATGAACGAACTACACAACTCGGCCACCAATGCAAAACTGAGAGCTGGCGAGTGGGAAACGTGGTCTCCTGGCCGACACATGTGTGTTCGTGGAATGGTTTTTGTTCATGATTTGTGTAAAAAATTTGTTCAAAATATTGTTCTTGGGAACAGGCATTCGTGGGTTGGGGACACTACTGCATTTTTATACAATTAAATTTCTTAAGCTCAATACATTACCTTCCATCTTCCTTATTGTTTCTTTCCTTGGATAGCTTCTGAAGCACAACCTGGTCACTTGGAGTATCGTCTTCTTGACAATGGAGTTCATCTGATTCTGAAATTAATCATTATTATCATTATTATTATTATTATTATTATTATTATTATTATTATTATTATTATTATTATTATTATTATTATTATTATTATTATTATTGTGACAGAGGTCTCCGGCAAACGGCATGCTCTATATATGATGACCCGACTTTATGAATATTATAATAATAATAATAATAGTCTTAATAATAATCGATGTATCTATATGCATGGCCCAATGCCCCCTTTTAAAGGGGGTGGCCTAGCCAAGAAACACGCATTCACCACGATTCACACATACATCATCCACTCTTCTTAGCTCTTTTTAGATAAAGGGTTGCCACATTTCCTCTCCTACCACCCTGCTTGGGTCATCCACAAGGTAGGAGGGCAAGGATATTCTACAGTGAGACCAAACAGCAGCAGCTGGTTTTACCCCACCGCTTCATTACATGGCAATTCCCCCCACAGATCACTGAGCTAGCAGGTGTGAGAAATTCCTTTGGTCCGCATCACTTATACACAACCTTCCTCCACTCATTCCTATCTCTTGCATGCTCTCTCCCCGCTCCACTGACAATCCAAGTGCATCTAATGCCCTTTTCACCCCATCCATCCATCTCATTCTATGTCTTCCTCTTGGTCTTAGTATTACTGCTTCTGCACTCCACACTCACTTTGGCATTCGTTCATCACTCATCCTTTCCATGTGTCTAAACCAACTCAATACTCTCTGATCTAACCTATCTGACAGCTTTCTTTCAACACTCGTTCTCTGCTTGACCTCCTCATTCCTTACTCTATCTATTCTAGATATACCAATCATACTTCTCAAATACTTCATCTCCATTACATTCAACTTATTCTTTTCATCCTTGCTTGCAGTTCAAGTCGCTGCTCCATACAGTGTTGTCAGCACAATCACACCTTCATATATCCTTTATACATTCATTCCTAAATACCTACTTCTCATCATACTTTTCAACCCACCTGGACATTTACTCGCTTCCTTCACTCTATGACTTACCTAGGCATCCACTCATCCATTCCTTGGCATGTACAACCCCAGATAATTAAAACTCAACTTCTTCAAGCAACTCTTCCTTCACTCCTACATTCAATCTGCCAACATTAACACTCCTCGTGAATCTCATGACATTACTTTTACCAATATTCACCTGCAACTTCCTTCTTTCATACACCTTGACAAACTCAGTCACCAAATGACTCAGTTAATTCTCAGTATCACCCACCACTGCTATGTCATCTGCAAAGAGCAATTGATTCACTTTCCACAACCTTCCATAGTCACCCACTAATTCCAAGACTCTGTCTAATACTCTTCCATTTACTTCCCTTACCAAGCATCCATTTACACATTAAACCATGGTAATATTACAAAACTTTGTTACAATCTACATATACCTCATACCAGTCATTCATACCATTTCTGACTCTCACACATGCTCTACTATTCATGCAAAAATTCTTTACCCCATCCAACAAATTTCTATTTATTTCATCCAGTTGCAACACACATCAAATTGCCTCTCTATAAGTCCTGTCAAATGCTTTCTCTAAATCCATAAAAGCATAAAGAGTCCCTACCTTTCTCTAACAACTGCTCACACACCTATCTTACCACAAACAGGTGATTCATACGTCCTCTCCTCTCCTGATCCCACACTGTTCTTCCCCAGTCAGTCTTTTAGTATTTTTCCTAATTTTCTTGATTAACGCTCTTCCATATATCTTACCTAGTACACTCAACAAACTGATTCCTTCAAAACTACTATATTCATTCTTATCTCCTTTCTCTTTATAAAGTGGAACTATACATGCACTCCTCCAATCCACTGTGACTCTCCCATTCCTGAAACATATAATCAACAACCTAACAAACCATTCTAATAATGCCTCCCCACCTTTTGACAAGCATCCTACATGACACCCATCTCTCCCTGATGCTTATCTGCTTTCATTGTTCTCAATGCCAAACATACCTCCTCTTTTGTTGATTCTCTATCGTTCTCATCACTAACATTTGTATTCTCCACTCATTTCCCACAGTCACAATCTCTGCCACTCTGTCATCTTCCTTATTTAGCAGTTTCTTGAAATACTCAACCCATCTCTCTAATCTTTATTTTATCTACTAGCAATTGCCCATCTGCTCCTTTCACTCTCTCCTCCCTATCAGACTCACCTTTCCTAACTCTTTTCACATCCTTCCAAAAAATCTTTTTATTCCCCTCAAATTTCTCAGGCAGTAGAATTAAAAGATAGGATTCACAACAGTAAGGCAGATATAGTAGCAATTACAGAGACTAAGTTGAGTGAGAACATAAACAGTGTCACAGTTTTTCCTAAGGGTTTCAGAATATTAAGGGTTGAAAGATCTGAGAGGACTGGTGGAGGGATAGCACTGCTCATAAGTGAAAGGATTCAAGTTGAAGAAATAAACTTGGCTATAGAAAGTGAGTTCAAGGAATTTCTTGTTGTTCGCATAAAGACTGGGTCAGAGAGCATTATAATAACTGTTGTATACAACCCACCAAGGAACCAAAATAGGCTTGAAGTTTATGAGGAAAGTCATATAGGTACTATTGAAGTCATAAACTCAAGTTGTTAACATGGCACGGGAAAAAAATGTAGGATTTTGAGTATGGGAGACTGTAATCATAAAGAGATAGATTGGATAAATCTTGACCCACATAGTGGTGAGGACTCATTCGGGGCAAGATTCCTAGATTGCGTACAAGGGAATTTCCTACACCAACATGTAATGGAACCAACAAGGGCCAGGGGTGGGGATGAGCCATCACTACTTGATCTAGTGTTCACAGATAATGTGTTGGATATTGAAAAAATTGAGTATGAACCACCAATTGGAAAGAGTGACCACTGTGTGTTGTTGATGGAGTATATCAATGAAGATATTCTTCCTGAGAGTAGAGGCACTGAGGACATGAGGAGGAACTATCCGAAAGGAGATTACATCAAAATGAATGAGCTTTTTGCAGTTCTTGACTGGAGAACCTTATTTTACAACAAATCTGTACAAGAAATGGATGACATCTTTTGTGAGAAATATGGGAAGATAGTAGATTGCTGCATACCTGTCACCAAAGTAGGTGTAATTCATGCCAGAGAGAAATGGTTCGATAATGGGTGTAAAAGAGCTAAGGAGTGGAGAGACAAATGCTGGAAAAGGCATAGGAGGAGAAAAAACATAAATGCCTGGCAAACCTACAAAAGAGCAAGAAATGACTACCTAAGTAAAAGGAGAGAGGCAGAGAGAGATTATGAGAGGGACATCACCAGGAAGGCTAAAGAAAATCCCAAGCTTTTCCACAGCTTTATCAGAGGAAAACTGAAGGTAAAAGAACAGGTTTTAAGGCTAAAGAGAGCGGATGGAAGCATCACTGAGACGGATGAAGAGATCTGCAAAGAATTGAACAAGGAGTTTCAGTCAGTATTTACAGTAGAAAATACCCCACCCCCTCAGATTGCAGTGATAGAAGCTCAAGGGCCGGTATTAGAGAACATCAACCTTACAGCCACAGAGGTATGCAAAGCGCTGATGGATTTAGATGTTCATAAAGCTACAGGTCCTGATGACATATCCCCTCATGTGCTTAAAAAATGCACAAACTCAATATCAGTGGCACTAAGTATCATATTTAAGGAGTCACTGGAGTCGGGGATGATTCCAAGATGCTGGAAACAAGCAAATGTGATACCTATCTTCAAAAAGGGAAGGAGGGATACGGCTCTGAACTATAGACCAGTTTCCTTGACCAGCATAGTTTGCAAAGTTATGGAGAAACTACTAAGGAAACATATCTCTCTTCACTTGGAATCCTTCAACTTTTTGTCAGTGAGGCAACATGGCTTCAGAGAAGGTAGATCAACAGTAACAAAATTATTAGAATTTTATGATGAGGTAAGCCAAATCTTACAGGAAAGAGAGGGCTGGGCAGATTGCATATTCCTAGACTTCCAGAAAGCGTTTGACACTGTTCCACATGGGAGACTTATTAGGAAGCTGCAATCAATGGCTAGAATAGGTGGAAATGTTTTGGAATGGATAAAAACTTACTTAGAAGGAAGGGAACAGAGGGTTAGAGTAAGACACCCAGTGTCTGAATGGAGAAGAGTTAGTAGTGGAGTTCCACAGGGTTCAGTTTTAGGGCCACGTTTGTTCCTTGTATATGTAAATGACCTACCAGAGTCTGTAAATTCATTCATGAATATGTTTGCAGATGATACAAAGATTGTGAGGAAAGTAGGAATCGAGAACAATGGTAGAGAACTTCAGGAGGATCTAAATAATCTGCATGAGTGGTCAGAAAAGTGGCTAATGAAATTCAATACTTCAAAATGTAAGGTAATGAGAATGGGTACAAGTGCAAGAAGGCCCAAGCTTGACTACTCGGTGGCTGGAGTACAACTTCAAGAGACAGAAAATGAGAGAGATCTAGGAGTAAACATACTGGCAGATTTGTCTCCAGAAATACATATAAATGGCATAGTAAGGGAAGCATATGCATTCTTATCAAATGTAAGGGTAGCCTTCAGGCACATGGACAAGGAAATGTTCAGAAATATTTATGTAACCTATGTGAGGCCAAAACTCGAATACGCAGCCCCCTTTTGGAATCCGCACTTGAAAAAGCACATAGCTAAGCTTGAAAAAGTTCAAAGACATGCCACGAAACTGGTGTCAGAAATACGCAATCTCAGTTATGATGAGAGGCTGAAGGAATTAGACTTACCATCACTGGAAGCTAGAAGAGTGAGGGGGGATATGGTGACAGTCTTTAAATTCCTTCATGGTTATGATAGAGTGGATAGGGATCGATATTTTGATATGGCTGGCTCTAGAACTAGAGGTCATAGTTTGAAGCTTCGTAAGAAAACTTCTTTGCAGGATGTAAGGAAATACTTTTTCAGTGTAAGAGTAGTTGATAATTGGAATTGGCTAAGCGAGGAGGTAGTTAATGCTATCTCAATCCATAGTTTTAAGGACAGGTATGATAAGTATCACTAAGTATAAAATGGAAGCGATCAGGAGACGGGAAGATACGAGCTTTGGGCTCTTTCCATAAACACAATTAGGTAATCATAATTAGGTAATCACATCTGCCTCTCTCTTTGCCTACCTCACCACACGCTTTGCTAACCTCCTCTTTTCACAATATCTTTCATATGCCTCTACATTACCTATCTGCAACCATACCTCAAATGCCAGCTTCTTTTCAGCCATTAATGCACTCACCTCGTCATTCCACCATTCACTACCCTTGCTTTTAATTCAACCTGTTAGTCTCCTTCTGCACACTGCCTCTGCACACTTCATAACTTCCTCCTTGACACAACTCCATCCTTCCTCCACTTTCTCTTTCCCTACATTCCACTCATTCCTCAAACTATCCTGTGCTTGCAATCTTTCTATTTCTTATTCAGTTCACTCTCTCTCTCTCTCTCTCTCATCTCTCTCTCTCTCTCTCTCTCTCTCTCTCTCCTCTCTCTCTCTCTCTCTCTCTCTCTCTCTCTCTCTCTCTCTCTCTCTCTCTCTCTCTCTCTCTTCACATATCTCCCACTCTAACTCTACTTTCAACTAAATAATTATCAAATATTTCACCATAACCTCCTCTCAGTACATTCACACCTAATACATTTTCAATCACCCTCCTATCCACTACAACATAATCCATTAATGCTCTGTCAACTACTCTACCATTATCTACTCTGACCCACGTATACCTGTGCACATCCTTCATTTTCAATGCAGTATTGACAGTAACATCTCTCTCTCAATACACATTACTATCATTTGCTCTCCACTCTCATGACTGACAGGTATTCCATACTTCCCAATTACACCATCCACTGGCTCATTCCCTACTCTAGCATTCAAATTCCCCATCAATACCACATTCACATTCATTCCCAAATCTCCCACACACCTCTTCAACTTTATCCAATATTCTTCTCTTTCTTCCTCAGTTCTTTAACTGCCAGGGAAATAGGCATTCACAAATGCCTAAACCTTGCATCCCAGTCTTATTTTAGCCACTATTATTCGAGATGATAGCTCCTTCCATTCTACCACACACTTATCTCTTCTCTTACCAACAGAGCAACTCTCTCTCTTCCTCGCCCTCTCCCAACTCCAGACCGCCCACCTACTACACTCCCAAACATTACCTCACCATTTCCTTTCAGCTTAGTCTCACTCAGTGCAAGCACATCTTTCTTTCTCTCCATAAACATATTCCCCATCTCCTCCCTTTTACTTTCACTTACAACCACAATCATGAACATTCAGAGACCCAATTTCTAGGGTTCTGTCTGAATCTCTCCGGCCAGAATACCCCCGCATTCCTTGGCTGCCAGTAGGGAGAAAAATACAGAGGAAGGGTATCCCAGTTCCCCGTTCTGCCCCATTTAGAAGACTTTCACAACACTCAGGGGGAACACGGAGGTGGTCTTGTTTTCCCCTTACTCCAGAGGAAAAATTTCTCCATATGGAAGGCTGGGCCATGGCACAACCCAACACCATGGAAGCACTGGTTTTATGGCCAATCACCCTGGCGTAATAATAATAATAATAATAATAATAATAATAATAATAATAATAATAATAATTATAATAATAATAATAATAATAATAATAATAATAATAATAATAATAATAATAATAATAATAATAATAATGATAATAATAATAATAATAATAATAATAATAATAATAATAATAATAATAATAATAATAATAATAATAATAAAGTTAGCCGTCTCAATGAAAATAGATGGCAAGATAATGTAATTAAGACCAGAGGTAAATTGTACACAATGTAAAATGTTTTATAAAGTTCATATCTCTAGTATATACTGTATAGCATTATTTCTCAGAGAAACTGACCATAATCATAAGAAAGGAATAAATATGTGTTATGAAGTTAAAAAAGACACACAAAATATGACAAAGATGACATCCTATTCATGTTTACTACACGTATACGCTTTCTACCATTTTCCTATTGATATAATGATCCAGTTCACAACCCATTAATCAGAACCCAATACAGGAGTAAGCAGAAGACTACCTAAATCATACTTATTATTATTATTATTATTATTATTATTATTATTATTATTATTATTATTATTATTATTATTATTATTATTATTATTATTAAGTACCTTCATCATTTGCAACCTCATCCTCATTTGTTTTAATATGCTGTAGCAGAAACTGGGCAAAATCTCCATCTTGTTTCAGAAGCTGTGAGTAAGAGCCTGTTTCAACTAACATTCCATCCTTGATGACGAAAATTTCACTGACATGAGGCAGCACCCATAAGGCATGAGTAACTAGTAAACGAGTCTGTTAAGTAGACGAGAAATTAATAAAGATTATAGCGCGGAGACTAGTGTAGTCATTTTATTTTTCAAGCTGAGGCAACACCGTTGATTATATAAATCTGGAACACTCTGAGCTATGGAAAATTATTCTCAATTGATATATTGGAGTAATATCCATTCAGATACAAATTGAATAGCAAGCTGTACTCTTTGTCTAGTATGAGAAGTCAGTAAGTATCCTTCCATATAAACTAACCTCGTTCCCTAAAATTTTCACTCTTCTGATTCTTTCTTGACCTCAGTACTCTTCGAGTGGTACTTAATTTTTCCAGCATATATACTGTCATACCTTTCCTTTCATGAGTCCTTTTGGCCCTATGAGATTCTGGAAGACATGGCGGCCGACATGAGCATCAACTGCGCTGAAAGGATCATCCAGGAGAATTATGTCAGCATTGCTGAAAGCTGCCCTAGCTAGAGATATCCTCTGTTTCTGTCCTCCGCTTAGATTGATGCCCTGGAATAAATAAATTTATATAGCTAATAAGAGAGTAATTATTTGTTGCTATCTGCTATTTGAAAGGGTCTGGAAAAAGGTTGGGTGAAACTGAGGAATTAAGGTTGGATGACCTTCCTAACACCCCGTGGCAGGCTCAAACATGAGGTTGTCTCTTCTTGAGTCCAGTAAATACTGCAGTAAGCATTCAAATACAATTAGTTTTGTTGTTGCCTGTATCACACATGGAGATAGTTTCTGGTGCATAGAAGAAATAGCATCAAAACATTTATTGTTACTTCTATAGTTATGTCTTTACATACTTTATTTATATGCTGATTCCAAGTCAGGATAAATTAGGGAGAGTTGGGCGTAGGACTGACATCCCTACCCTTTAATCTCAAGACAGGTTAACAGACGGATACAGCATTGACGAGAGGCAAGAAAAAAAGGACAAATCTCGTGGAAAACCCCTCTAAGAATAACAACTTGCAATATCAGAAGTCTATATAGAAGTGGTTGTGCTAGAACAATGGTAGAAACTGTAGAAAAAAAATTAGATAGATTCAATACAGATATAGCAGTATTACAAGAAGTAAAATGGTTTGGTTCTGGAATATGTGCAATGAATCGATACTTTATTTTGCATAATGGTACGTCTGATGAAATACTCCAACGAGGGCCTGGATTTTGCTTGTCTAATAAAGCAAGGAAGGCTCTATGTGAAGCTAAACCACTCAATGAGAGATTGATGTGAATAACATTAAACTGTATATGGTTCAAGACCATAGTAATATGTGTATATCCGAAGATAGTACAGATAAAGACAAGGATGAATTCTGTGACAACTCGAAAAAGACAATAAACAGAATTCCGAATCATGACATGAGAATGATAATGGGAAGCTTTTATGCAAAATTGGCAGATAAATAGAGGCAAGCAGACCAGCAATTAGATAGGAAAGCTTACAAATTGTATCTAATGATAATGGGCTAAGAGTTGCACCCTTCACTTTAACACATAACTTGGTCATTGGAAGAAGCATTTTTCCACACAAAGGGATACACAAATAAACATGGAGATCTCCAGACAATAGGACAGCTAATAGAACATAAACTGAAAAGAAGGAAACACAGAAGAAGCTTATAAGATGTAAGAGGCTGCAGAGTTGCTAACTGCGACAGCGATCACTACCTAGTATGAGTCGGCATATCAGCTGAACTGAAGGCAGAAAACTCATGACAAGTGGAGAGGATTAAACATTTTGATGGGGAAAGACAAAAGTTAGAGAATATAAGACGTGAGTTTCAAGTGAAACTTACTAATAGCTTCCAGATCCACGTATAACAGAAGATGGACAGATGTAAATAGAGGGAAGAAACATCATAATTGTTAAATAGAGAGATATAGAGGAAACAGCCAAGGAGGTGACAAAAGAGGTAATTAGATATATACAAGAGTGCAGAAGGAATGCATTGTTTGATGGAGAATACAGGAAAGTGACTGAGAAAAGGTAAAACACTAGAATCAAGGGGATGGGAACTTCGGGAGTTGAATAGACAGAAAAGGAAAGAGATTGAGAGAAAGATTAGAAGAAAAAGAGGCAAGCCCTCTATAAACACCTTGTTGGGAGTTTATAGAGAGACTAGGCATACAATAACTAAGAAAATGGTACCGAGTAATGCCCAATATAATCAATGGAGAAAATGGAGAAATAATAAAGGATAAAGAGGAAGTAACAGAAAGGTGGAGGACATACTTTGAGGAATTACTAAATCACCTTGATCTACACAACCCAGCAAAGCAAGCCACTTTCTCTGGCCCAGACACAGAAATTTTAGCTCAGATGAAAAAGAGTGTAAGAAAGGAAATAAGCGATTACTGAATAACAAAAGACAAGGGAAAGATAGAATTCCAGATTAAATTTGAAAATATGAGGAAGACATCATTGAAGAGAAAATCTTCGACCTAGTAACAATAATAAGGAGAGAAGAAATTATACCGGATAGATGGGAAGAAGAAATATTACTGGCACTACATAAGAAATGTGATAAACTAATATGTGGCTATTATAGGGGAGAAATCTACATGTCACTGCATACAAAATATTAACGATCATCAATCACGACTACACTGAACCATATAAAAAAAGTATCATTGGGAATATCAAGAATGCATCAGGAAAGGTATTTCAACATTGGGCAAGCTAGTAATCATATATCAGTAATTCTATATTTCTGCGAGTATGACATATACCAAGTGAACATATTAGTTGATATCGCACAGGCATATGATACCATTCATGGACAGTCGATGTGGAGCATTATGAAAGAAATGGGTATACCAGTTAAACTTGTCAGGGTCATCCAGGCCTGCTACAAAAATATACTGTACTGTACTAGGTATGGCAAAATGTGTCATCATCAGTAAAGATTAAAACAGGTCTGAAACAGGAATGTGCACCATCTCCCCTCTTTTTAATATCATAATGAAAAAAGTTGCAAGATCATTCACAAACAGGTAATCCGGAGGGAATAAGGTTTGGAGAGGTGACAGTCAATTGCCTATGTTATGCAGATGACACTGATATGGGGGGGGTCCCCGTTTTACGTCAAGGTTCTGTTCCTGACAGCTGACTTAACCCAGCTTTCTATGTATTTTGGTAAACACCTAAATTCGAACCTAGTTCCCCAGCAGTGTTAATAAATACTCTAAAACAAAAATAATCTAAGATCTTAATCTAAGACATAAAAAAATAGCAAAACTAAGCCTAACAGTATTGCTTACCATTACTTGTGTAATCTAAAATATAAATATAGTAATATTACACTACACTACAGTACATTATACAGTGCAATATTGCTTACCTTAACCCGTGTGGTCAGCTTGTACATTGGAAGGAGCGTTGCAAGGGAGGGAGAGATAGGCTTATAAGGAGGAGGGAGCTGGAGGTGCAGGTGCTGAGGAGACTGGGGCAGGTAAATCTGGAGACAAAAGAACATGCAGCAAATGATAGAGATACTGGGGGAGGTGATTCTATAGAGGCACCTGAGCCAGAGGGTACAGGATCTGTTGGTGGGGGCTTTACCTTCATGAAGAATTGGTCGAGGCGAGTCTGGAAGGATGACCTCTTCGTCTCCTTCCAAATTTTCTTGTAACACCGCAGGGCATCATTATTCACTTTGGCAACCTTAGTGTACCTGGTAGTGTTGGGATCCTAAGCTTCGAGCTTTGCCAACACTTCCTCTAACAGGGCAAACGTTTCTTCCAAGTTCCTGCTTGTGAATCTCTTGGGCTCTGGGCTTGGTATTTCTTCATCCTCTTCAACCATCTCCTTCTCCAGTTGAATGAGGTCCTTGGCGGATAACTCCTCTCCATGAGATTCCAAAAGTTCTTTTACATCATCAGTCTCCACCTCCAACTTTATCTCCTTACCCAGGGCAACTACGTTCTTGGTGACAGCCTCATCTGTCTCCTCAGAGCCTTGGAAGTCATTCACAAACAGGTAATCTGGCACAGTGTCTTCCATAACCCATTCAAGCTCGTCTGCTTCACTTCCTCCCAAGCATCAGCAATATTCTTCACAGCCTGGTGAATACTGTACAACTTTCAGAACCACTTGATAGTCAAGGTCTTGTCCTTTTCAGTTGCCCTGAGAGCCATATTGATTGTCCTTCGGAGGTAGTAGGTCTTGAAAGAGGCAATGAATCCCTTGATCCATTGGTTATAACAATGCAGTGATATTAGGTGGAAGATAACCACCTTGACATTAGGATGAGAGTCATCCAAATGGGGAGGGTAATCAGGGGCATTGTAAAGCAATAGCAACACCTAAAAGGGCAAACCCTTGGAGGCACAGTACCTCCCCACTTCTGGGACATAATAATTGTTGAACCAGTCCTTAACTATCTGAAAGGTTATTCAAGCCTTCTTGTTCAATTTCCAGATGACTGGCAATTGACCCTTCCAAACGCCCTTGAGTGCCCTTGGTTTTCTGCCAAGTAAACCAACAAGGGCTTTAGCTTACAGTCTCCAGCAGCATTAGCTTCCAAGTACAAAGTCAGTCTCTCCTTGCTGATTTTAAGGGCTGGTGCTGTCCTCTCCTCCATGGTGATGCCATACAACTAATTAGCACGACTCTCAAAATGAGCAAAACCAACCACTACTGGCCACAAACTCTTCACTTCCACTCCCTTTCCCCTTTTCTCTTTTCAAGGATCCGAATAATATATTTGCCTTTTCCTGTACTACCTTGAGGCTTACTGGGATACGCCGTCGAAGCTGGTCAGCAAGCCAAAGCACTAGCAATCTCTCCAGTAATCACAGTAGACATTATAGGAGTAGATCCTTTCTCATGTTCACAGATGCGGTCTTTATCTTTAATGAACATCGCCACTATCAAATGGTCTAATCCGAGTGCACAGCCAATGTTCGTAGTAGCTTCTCCCTTTTCTGACCATTTTATTATTTCCATGGTGATGGCATTCCTTTTTTTCATAGCAATGCCATCAGACCTATCACCACTATGCTTGGGAGACATAGTGTAGTTATATCAATAATGAGAGAGAGCAAACCCAACAAGAGAGCCGATGAACACGAGGCACAATATGGTGGGCAAGAGTAAACAGCGTTGGTTCTTCTTCCTCTTCTAATGCCACATGATGCCGTATTCTTTCACGATGCTCAACAAATGTTTCTCAAAATCGTATTTATGGCAACATATTAGGTACTTTTTTTTTAAATTCAATATAATCCTTCAATATGATGAGCGGCCTCGTCTCACAAGTACTGTGTGGAGATTTGTAGCTCGTGGATTGGTCGGTGCAGTGACTGCTTCTTCCCATCTACCTCCAGACTCTGGAACTCTCTTCCTCCCTCTGTCTTTCCTAATTTTTATGACCTATCATCCTTCAAAAAAAGCGGATCTATCGTCATCTCAGGGCCTAGTCCTCCATATCTCTGGGTCCTCTGTACTGTGACTGTTTTTTCTGTCTGTTGTTTTCCTTTGTGTGATATTACCTCATCTCTGCCTTGTCCTTAACCTTTTTCTTTTCCTTCATCTTGGTGTTTTCTTGTGCCCGGGCCTTTATTGATTAGGGCAGTTTTTGCCTGTCCCAGTGTCACATTCATAAAATAATTAGATAAATAAATAAAGCCATTGACGTGATATATACAAATACAGCTGTGCTGCTAGCTGTTTATTCGTCCACCGCACTCACAAACTGTTCAACGTGAGCAGTTTGAATATACTGCATCAGTCAGGCAAGTCGAAAAATTAATTTATTAGTAATTTATTTATTATTTATTGGCCTCCAATGTAATGCCAGAACAACAAACTTCATAATGATGCAAAACAGGGCCCCCTAATAAGTATTTTTAAGGGAGCTACAGAAAAAAAATAGGGCTAAGAATAAATTAGGAAAAAAACAAAAATAATGGAGATTTCTAAAAGAACGGAAATGGACGGAAATGTTGCCACAGATGGAATGATTGTCAAAGTAGTAGAGGCCCTCAGATACCTGGGAATGTCAATTGCAGAAAAAGGGTACAATGAATGAAGAAATTAATGAAAGAATTGGAGCCGCTAGTAGGATCCTGTTCGGTCATACAACGCTCCTAAAGAGTAGACAACACTAAGGGTCTACAACACAATCATAAGACCTATCTTAATGTATGGCTAATAATTATGGTCATTAAATAAAGGAAGGGAGAAAAGGTTGGAAGTTTTGGAAAAGAAGGTATTATGGACAATAATAGGACCAGCTTATGACCATGAAATGCAGGAATGGAAAAGGAGACATAACTGGGGGTTGAGAGAATGGAAAATGCAGCCTCATATAGGTCAGTTTGTCACAGATGATTCCCATGGGCAGGACACATTGCGAGAATGCAGGAGATGAGAATACCAAAAAATTTCTTTTTTTGCACATCTACCTGTATACACACCACTGGGAAGACCAAGAAAAGACTGGAGGAGGATATCAGACGAGTGGAAGTGGAGACAGGAAACTGGATGATCATAGCACAGGACAGAAGAGCATGGAAAGACCTATCAAGAGCAGTTATGGGTCAACAAGTGACCCCAAGACCAGCGGAGTTGAGTAGTAGAGTACATACTCTTTGATACCTTGGATGGACATTGACAATGGCAAAGTAAGCACTGCATATTATAAAAGAAAATTAGTTTATTAGAAATTTGATTGTGTACCTTTTCGCCAATTTCAGTCATGTCCCCACCAGGAAGTACTGCCAAATCTGGTTGTAGTGCACATGCTTCGAGAACCCTTTCGTATTTCTCCTTGTCGAAGGGCTCTCCCCAGATGATATTCTCTCTCAGCGTTGCATTTTGGAGCCAGGCTTGTTGCGATACATATGCTACATTTCCCTGTAAAGTAATACTAAAGAGCATAATCAAAAATTATCAGTGGCTATATACTGGGGATGCAGGGCACTCACTCAAGCATTTGCATTAATTATTCTAATTATTATTTCTGGGGCTGCAGTAGCTCAGTGTCTGAGTGCGCAAATTGGAAAGTGACTAACGTGGGTTTAGTCTCATTGCAATGCATCAGGAAGGGTATTCAGCTTTAATTCCCCGGCTCCAATAAGTCAATATCCACCACAATTCGAATGCGGACTAATTGTGACACATTAAACGGTGCAACAAACTAAACATTATTTCTAGATGTTCCTAATTTGTTTCTACTATATTTTGGTAAAACGCTAAAGAACAGATAAGCACAGTAAACTATGTCATAGAATCACTAATTTCATTAGTATAGTAACAGCACATCAGTACGTTGTTTTATGTGCCATTATTTATCCCCATTATGGAAGTGGGCACAGACAGCTTGGAGATTGGGAATTAAGGCTGGATGCCCTTAATACCCCACAGTGGGCTTGATCGTGGGTCCGTCATTTTCCTAGTCGAGTGTTATAATCACTGCACAACTGCAGCCCCCGACAGCACATCAGTGTAG
This sequence comes from Halocaridina rubra, assembly GCA_037179515.1. Lineage (NCBI taxonomy): Eukaryota > Metazoa > Arthropoda > Malacostraca > Decapoda > Atyidae > Halocaridina > Halocaridina rubra. Next base: position 37,852 of record JAXCGZ010020805.1, on the reverse strand, counting down.
CAATAATTATATTCACATCAGTCCTGCATACCAATAATCATATAACGTCAGAATAGCAACACTTACAATTACATCACTATAGAAACTATTATCTTCACATCATGATAACAAAATTCACATCTCTATAACACAAATCATAATCTCATAAACACAGTACCATTAGTTCACAAGTATAGCAACAATGACAATCATATCATATCAGTATAGCAAAAAAAAAAAAATATTACGATCACTTACATTGACAACAACACGTCCAGAATCTTTCTGCAGCTCTCCCAGAATGGCTGATATAAGTGAGCTCTTCCCAGAACCTACAGAACCCACCACTGCAACCAGATTTCCATATCCAACTGACATATCCACATTTTTTAGTTTCCATGGTTGTTCTTCGCCATTTATAACACCCCAGTTAAAACTGCCTCCGCTAATGGTAATTGCAGAAACTACACAAAAATAAAAAGAGACCTAGAAATAATATTTATGGTCACAGGAGCTACGTGGTAGATGTTGAAATAGGTTCTTTAAGCAAAAACTCGGTTCTGGGCTTAAAGTCTATTACGAGAAAATATATACATGTATTTATACAAGAGACTATACATATATGTTTACAAGAGACTATGCACACGAGACTATACACCTGGGAAAACGGGAGAGGCATTTGATTTGCGTGACCGATAATCCAAGAGGCTGATGCACGACAAACAAGGTCCAAGGCTGTTGTGATACTGACTACATTGCATACGGAAATAAGCTTAAAGTAATGAATCTAATAAGTGTGTAACAATACCATATATTGTTCCAGGGCTCTAACAACCAAATTGGTCGTTAGCTATCGGTAAAATGTACTAGCTAACAGCCGAGTACGTAATTGGCCAACCAGCTTGTCATATTGTGTATACTCACATATACACACTAGAGAGAGCATGTTGAAAAATGACAAAGCAGAGTTCAATCCCACTGCAAAGTATTAGGAAGGGCATCCATTCTTAATACCCCAGATCCAACCTGTCTGTGTCCACCCTCACGCGAATGGATATTAATATAGACACACAAAAAAGCAAAATATAGCACATGCATATGGCCAAAGCCGCTAAGTCTGTCTTAGCATCTATATACTCTTATTAGCTTCCATTTTATGTACTTCTTATCTATCTATTCAATTATTAATTTATTTGTTTTTGCTGTTGCCTCTCATTCAAAATTTCATATTTTTCATGATAATATTCATTACCTGTGTCATATCTCAGGTGTAGAACGATTTTCTTTTACACAGGCGTTGTCAAGACCCATAAGCTGAAGAGGGAAGCAGTGCTTATGCATGAGAATATGTGCTATTATACAAATTCTGAAACACAACATTTAATGGAAATGAAGCCTTCAAAAACTTACTTTATTGCATCATATTTTGCCTCAATTTTTTACCTCTTCTACATTGTATGTATTAATATTGGTCCCCATCATGGGAGTGGACACAGAGTGTGGAACCGTGGAATGAAGGCTGGATGCCCCTCCTAATGTTCCACAGTGTTCTCGATCGCAGGTCTGTCACCTCCCGAGTAAAGTATTACCAAATCTTAAGAATTATTTACTATCCAAAATGTGAACTCACAATTTTTTTTAACAAAGGTAAGACAACAAGAAAGTTGCCATGTAAATATTTGCTGTTATAATTTATTAAGTGAGTTCTCTTATATAATCAGATATATTTGTATGTCAATGAAGTCTAAAATACTTCTTTGTTATTTAATATATCGCTATTAAACTGAATATGGGGTTGGACAGAGACAGGTTGGAGAAGCGGACTTAAGGCTGAATGTCTTTCCTATAACGCTCCATGCTCGGCTCTTTCACGGGTCTGTCACTGCTCTAGTCGAGTTCTCTAACCAGTGAGCTTTCTTGGTCCCTAATGATATCTGCAATACAGTATTGCTTCTTTTTTTTAATACTGTAATGTGGGTATCATTAAGGGACTGCAGGAGCATAGTGGTTAGCATACTACAGTATTCAAAATTGCTTTAACACACCTTCTTCATAATCTTGACATACGCAGCTCTCATCAATATTTGTTGACCTCATAAACCGTCCCAGTCTCTTTAAAGACACATTTGCCTGTGAAAAGGGGAGAGACAAATGAGAGGTTGCAATGGTACAAGAACAAAAGCTGAGCCTCATAGAGAAGCCAGACAAGACTGTTGGCTCTGCTTGCAGGTCATGCCAGACTTCAGTTATCTTTGTGATAGATACTTAGATAGACAAGTGTTATATTAGATTTAAATATGGCAGAAATAGTTAAGATTAAATGGACAGAGTTCTGTTATATGTAGTAGTGAAAAGGGGAGATAGTTAAGCAGATAATATTTTGGAATATTGAAATGAGACACATGTTGAACTTAATAGATAGATATCTTGCATTATTTAGTAGGAAATATGGCATATAGGGAAACATTATAAAATAATTTGAAATGACAAAGCCAGTTAAGCTCAAATTCAATATTGTCTTGTTTTTGAACAGAAAGAAAAAAAGGCAAATTACGTTGCTAATACAGTATCATGGAACATAAAACAATAAAGGAACAAATTATTCTACATAATATATATATATATATATATATATATATATATATATATATATATATATATATATATATATATATATATATATATATATATATATATATATATATATATATATATATATATATATATAAATATATATATATATATATATATATATATATATATATATATATATATATATATATATATATATATATATATATATATATATATATATATATATATATATATATATAAAGCAATTATTCACAAAATGAGAGTGAATTTTATTATGCTCGTTATCCTTAGAATAGGAATTTGTGATTAACAAGGGACAACATTATGTCTCTGGGTTTGCTATCCTATTGCTTAATCTGTTAGCATCAACCTTTGCGATTCGTCTTAGAAAGCATCGTCACAGGTAAAAGGTGATATAAGCACAGAAAAAGAAAAGCAACAATTTTTCAAAAATCACAAATCCAGCATGGAGACTTTTTATGCAAATGACATTTATTCTCAAAATGCGTGTGAGTCTTATCATGTTACTTCTCCTTTATATATATATATATATATATATATATATATATATATATATATATATATATATATATATATATATATATACTGTGTATATATATATATATATATATATATATATATATATATATATATATATATATATATATATATAGATAGATAGATAGATAGATAGAGAGATAGATAGATAGAGAGGTAGATAGATAGATAGACAGATAGACAGATAGATAGATAGATAAACATACCTCTATGTAAATATATCTTATGCCAACTTCTCGAATACATGGCATAAACATGATAATAGTATTCTAAATTCTAAAGATATTTATGAGAATTATTAACCTTCAAGGACAAATCAATTGAAAGTAATTCCTCTCTCTCTCTCTCTCTCTCTCTCTCTCTCTCTCTCTCTCTCTCTCTCTCTCTCTCTCTCTCTCTCTCTCTCTCTCTTTCTCTCTAACCTGAATGCACTGAGCCACAGTCGTAGGCAACAAAGCTATGTGCATCCTCATGATGTTAATCAGACTAATTGTCACAAAAGCTGTTTTAGCAGTCAGTACATCAGCATCCGAGACAAACAGCAATGTGATAAATGTTGCCAGAGCAACCTGGAATAATAATAATAATAATAATAATAATAATAATAATAATAATAATAATAATAATAATAATAATAATAATAATAAAATAATAATAATAATAATAATAATAATAATAATAATAATAATAATAATAATAATAATAATAATAATAATAATTAAAGTTTACATACAAAATACTTAGGCACTTTTATACAAGGATCTTGATCATATGCGTTTTTATAATAAATCTGGGTCAGATATAGAGAAATTTGCTGATCTTGTGCGATGAGGGAAGGACTGATATATTTCTTACCATATAAGGTGCAGTTAAAGACAAAAAGGTAGAAAATGCTTGAAAATAGGCAGATTTCTGCAAAACTTTGATTTCGTTGCTTCTTATGCTTTGAACTTTCTTGGCAAAGGAATCCTCCCAGGCATACAGCTTAAGAACTTGCAATGTAGAATCCTTATAAATATCAGATCCTCCACACTGACGGTGATACTACCACTCACAAGTAGAATATGGAATGCAAAAGCACTTACTATCGTTCAACCTTTTCACTCAAAATTTGTTCTAACCCTGCATAGTGACAGAGGTTCTTCTGCTCACTAAATGATTATGGCTTGGAGATGATCCATTACAGTAGAGATATTCAGCTTAGCACAAATTTTCCTTTGACAGGAGCATCCTTTCACACTGTGAATTGGATTTATGGTGAAGGTCTTTATAAGTGTGAGAAAAAAAACTGGTTAATAATGATTTTCATTAGTGTAAGGAAGGTTGGTTTACCTACAAACTTTCTGGACCATCCCATGACACTAACACCAAAAAATTATACTACCGAATATACCATATCAATAGTGTAAAAAGGAATGATGTCTTGTCCCAATCAAGACCTATAACAAACCATTTGCTACCTTAAATACTCAACAGTGTGCAGTGACTAGGAACACTAAAATGTGTCTTATGGCTACAACTGATACTGCAGAATATACCATTATCCCATCCCTAATCATGAATATATACAACTACATTCTACTTGCCTTTATGCCATTTATAATCTCTGTAATCAATTTTATTCTCTTATCTTTGTGTTTCATCTGAGCCGTCTGAAGAGCCTTGATCTTATTGGCAACAAAACTGTTGACTGGAATGAGTAGAAACAGGACTAGCAGTCCAGCCAGTGAAGAAGGTCCTGTGAGAGAATGAAGGCTTGAGTGTTGCTGAGTTTTGATAGTGACTTCTTTTTTTTCTGGGCTGTTGTTGAGTATTTAAATATTATTACAAAATCAAACATTTTTTTAAAATAATTATTAACACAGCAATGGGGGGAATGTTTTACTTTTAAAAGCTATATTTTATATAAATTTAATATTAAGGACTTCAGCATTTCCTCATAAAATAGATCTTATATCTCTCTCACCAGCAGAAGATAAAGTTATACCTATATATTTCATATACTAATAAGTATATAAGCAAAATAAAATTACCTAATAATTGCCAAAGCTGGTAAAGGGCAAAGCATACAACAAATGGGGTTTCTATTGCAATGTTGAAAGAGAGGAGAGCATCTCTTAATCTCTGTGAGTCTATGGCCATGAGGTTGACTATCTCTCCAAGTGCTGACTCACGGCGGGCAGTGTTCGACAGCATCATTGCCTAAGGTAGAGAGAGAGAAAAAATAGATAAAACACACTGCTGATCACAATAAAATATATGATTGTGAGATGGATTATTCTACAGATACGCAGTGGGCAGTGTGTAATAACATCACTGCCCAGTGAAGAGACAATATATAAAAAGTCACTTATAAATATGATATGAACATGTTTAAATTGGGGTAATAGAGCTACGTCTGCAGCTCACATCTGAAGATACGACTGACTGATGTCTATCTGCTACTGATGCTCAAAACATAACCAATCAGAACCAATGATATTTCTTTATGTATATCGAAAATAGGCCCTTGTGGCTCCATCTACAATGAGGGCTAACAATTGGGGGGGGGGAATTATATGGAATTTTTCATAATAGCATCTTAACTGATGATTATAAAGCCAGTCAAGAAAGGATTGTACATATACTGGGTATATAATATTCATGTGCTATGCAATAAAATTTCCGGGGGGGGGGGGCAAGAATATCTCTTCTATGTTCCTCTGCGTGTCGTTAAAGTAAACTACAGGCGGCAAAGTAAGGGGGTAAGGATCTCCTTTGTATTTTCCTTCCAAAAAGCGACAAGATTTTTTGCTTTGACTCAGTCACCACTCTTATGATGGGGATAATGGCTTTATATATAGCCTGATATCCTAAAATAAACCTTGAGTTTATTTTACATGAGTAGTTAATGACAGAAGCTGCTCATATGATGCATTACAGTTATCTTCTTGGTTTAATGGTTGCATACTGAGTATCTTATATTTAGGCATTATATCCAAAAATCAACTTTTTGACAAGGTTAAACGATTACTTTACGATAGAAGCTGTACGTATAATCATTTATGAATCACGAATTAAGTTACTTTGCGAAACACAGCAGACATGATCGTAGACTGGACCTGACTCCCCACGGCAAGTTCAAGATAAAAGGAAATATTCTTGACAATCGTAGTGATTGACGTTTGAGCAAACAGCAAAATAGCGTAGAAGTATCCATGCCAAACAGGTTCATTTGGATCCATGGTAAAGCTGATTATTAGACTGTATTAAAGAGATAAAAAAACAATAGTAAAATTAAATTTGCTCGGTAATCAACTAAATATTTAAATAATACATTAAATAAATGGAATTGTTTATTTTCTGTGTATTCTAAGGAATGTTTAAGTCAAGGAATAAAAGAGCAGCAGAACTTCTCCTCCCACCAATAAATAAATAACTAAATAAACTAATATATGAAGCTCATAGTTCCTTGCTATGCAAATGATGGTAAGAATGTAATTTATATTGAATAACAATTGCCATGTCTTGAAATTAAAAAGCATTCTCTATAAAATGGAGTTTTATCAGTTTATAATGAAAGCACATATAGAGTACATACCCGAGTAATATTGGTGATGCAAAAACTAGGCATTCAGAAATAAGGTACAGTAAAATAGCACCGAGATTCCTCCAGAAGAAACAACGCATTAAAATCTTCATTATAGAGAGATGCGGCTGGGTGCCAGAGGAGTTCTGGTAGTTCTGTGTATTCCTGCCATAAAAGTAAAAGAAGTATGTTATTCAAACACGTGACACTTCTAGAATATAACGTACATCTTAAGGTGATATTTATAAAAACTTGTTATCTCCAGTTGCATTTATTATATAAACACTTATCAGGAAAGTTTATACAGATAATCATTGACTTATGGCCTAAGAACTTATGACTGTTTGACTTTACGACCGACCTTGATGGGATAACTAATTAAGTGAATGTCTGGTCACATTCTTTTGCAAAGGCAGTAAGATGAAGGGACAGTAAAAGAAAATACTCAGTAACAGCCGTAAAACACTCATAAACTGATCAGAATAGCATTATCACAGGCAGCTGTACCTCTACCTCTCTTTTCCACTATACTTCCATTACCTTTGTCTTTCATATTGTCTCTGCATGGGAATGCTGGAGGGTTTTCCACAATCATCCAGAAATTCATCTGAATTGTTCGCTTCATTTTTTCCTCTGTAATAATAATAATAATAATAATAATAAAAATAATAATAATAATAATAATAATAATAATAATAATAATAATAATAATAATAATAATAATAAAAATAATAATAATAATAATAATAATAATGATAATAATAAAATAAGAAGAAAAGGTAAAGATCATAATAAAGTTAATGCAAGGCAAAAAGGTGAAGAGACAGTCACAAAAACTGACTTTCAAAGTATAATGAGATACAACTCTATTTCTACCTCTCTTTCCTTTTCTCTCTAATCACATAATTGATGTCTCACAGCCATGTATGAATGGCCAATACATACATGTACAAAACTTACTCCTTTGTTTTTAATTCCTTTTGAGCAGAACTCTCCCACAGTTTGTCAAGATATATAGTTGACAAGTTTTGGGGCAGAGTCCACATTTCCTCAGCTGTTAATGTGCGTTTGTAACCTAACCACACAAGTCTGTTGGCCCAGTGATATGTTATTTTACTCATGAATGATGCTTGTTTAGCTGGAGAGTTATTCTGGAGGGAGGAAAATGATTTATTATGATAATCATTATAATTATCATTATTATAATTACTACTCTTATTATTATTATTATTATTATTATTATTATTATTATTATTATTATTATTATTATTATTATTATTATCATTATTATTATTATTATTATTATTATTATTATTATTATTATTATTATTATTATTATTATTATTATTATTATTATTATTATTATTATTATTATTATTATTATTATACCTGTAAGAGGTGCTCTGCCATATCAAAATACGTACCATATCCATGTCTGGCAATTTTCCATCAGTTGGCTTATGAGCAAAGCAGTGCAAAATGAGGAGAGTCACAGCGCCTGTGTACTGTACTATAAATGTTACAGTCATCAAGACATGTAGACGTTCATCCTGTAAAATGAGGTGCTTTATATACATACTGGGGGTCCTCGATTTATGATGTCCTCGAGTTAAAATGTTTCGTGGTTACAATACATCTATAAATTAATTTGCTTCTTTTTTTTTACAATATTTAGCCTGTATAATGTCTCGCATGCAAGAGGCTGATTCTTCTGATGGCAGTTTCAATGAAAAGTAGAGCCATCATCATTGAAGTGAAATAAAAGAAAGTGAAATGCATGGACAAGAGAGAAACTTTGCTACTGCATTAGCATAGGTGCTTCTTTAAGTGTGTTCCGATTTACACTGAAATTCGGGTTACATCACATTTCAGGAACAGAACTCTGACATAAGCCAAGGACCCCTGTGAAAATAAATATATATTATATATATATATATATATATATATATATATATATATATATATATATATATATATATATATATATATATATATATAAAACCAAATAAGCACATTACATATGTGAAAACATGAATCATTTTTTACCCCGACCGGGACTTGAACCTAGGACTTATGATTACTAAGTCAAGGCGCTACCACTACACCACAGAAGGTTAAAAGGAATCCAACCTTATAGCTTATATCTGCTATACTTAGGAATGAATGCATTCTATCTGAATGCCACAATGTTCATATTACAGATTCCCCAACCTCACTCGTGGTTTCATTTTAGCATTTAACTCAATTCCCAATCTCATTCGGGCCATGAAATAACCAAATAAGCACATTACATATATGAAAACATGAATCATTTTTTTACCCCGACCGGGACTTGAACCTAGGACTTATGATTACTAAGTCAAGGCGTTACCACTACACCACAGAAGGTTAAAAGGAATCCAACCTTATAGCTTATATCTGCTATAATTAGGAATGAACGCATTCTATCTGAATGCCACTATGTTCATATTACAGATTCCCCAACCTCACTCATGGTTTCATTTTAGCATTTAATTCAATTCCCAATCTCATTCGGGCCATGAAATAACCAAATAAGCACATTACATATGTGAAACATGAATCATTTTTTACCCCGACCGGGACTTGAACCTAGGATTTATGATTACTAAGTCAAGGCGCTACCACTACACCACAGAAAGTTAAAAGGAATCCAACCATATAGCTTATATCTGCTATACTTAGGAATGAACGCATTCTATCTGAAGTATAGCAGATATAAGCTATAAGGTTGGATTCCTTTTAACCTTCTGTGGTGTAGTGGTTGCGCCTTGACTTAGTAATCATAAGTCCTAGGTTCAAGTCCCGGTCGGGGTAAAAAATGATTCATGTTTTCACATATGTAATGTGCTTAAATGGCAATTTCGTGGCCCGAATGAGATTGGGAATTGAATTAAATGCTAAAATGAAGCCACGAGTGAGGTTGGGGAATCTGTAATATGAACACTGTGGCATTCAGATAGAATGCGTTCATTCGTAAGTCTAGCAGATATAAGCTATAAGGTTGGATTCCTCTTAACCTTCTGTGGTGTAGTGGTAGCGCCTTGACTTAGTAATCATAAGTCCTAGGTTCAAGTCCCGGTCAGGGTAAAAAAGAAAAAAAAACAATTATTCATATATATATATATATATATATATATATATATATATATATATATATATATATATATATATATATATATATATATATATATATATATATATATATATATGACATTGTACTGTGTAGCAACAGATGAGAGGGAGTGGAGAAGCTTCAGGAGTGGAGAAAAGTGATGGAGGATAGAGGACTAAAAATCAGCAGGAAGGAGACAGAGTACTTGAGGTTGTGAGATGATGAGGATGGGGAAGTCAATTTGCAGGGGGAGGTGTTGAAAAGAGTTGAAAAGTTCAAGTATTTGGGATCAACAGTAGCAGAGGATGGTGACCTAAAAGATAACTAACAGAATACAAGCGGGATGGAAGAACTGAAAGAAAGTGTCTGGGGTGCTGTGCGACAGAAGAATAGGGTTAAGTTGAAGGGTAAAGTGCATAAGACAGTTGTGAGACCTGCGATGATGTATGGAACAGAGACATGGGCAATAAAGAAGACACAAGAGAAAAAACTGGATGTGGCAGAGATGAGGATGTTGAGATGGATGTGTGGGGGTGACAAGAAGCTATAAGATCAGAAACGAGGTAATTAGAGGTACCTCAAAAGTTAGAGAAATATCAGATAAGATACAAGAAAGTAGACTAAGATGGTATGGTCATGTCGTTAGGAGGGATGAACAGTATGTTGGGAGGAGGGTGATGGAAACGGATATACAGGGTAGGAGAAGGAGGGGGAGACCAAAGCGTAGGTGGATGGATTGTATCAATGACGACCTGAGGTCTAAAGATTTGTTGGGTGATGAGGTATGGGACAGAAACAAATGGATAAAATTGGCCAGAAACAGAAACCCCACATAAAAGTGGGAAAAGATGTAGACAAAGGAGAAGAATATATATATATTATATATATATATATATATATATATATATATATATATATATATATATATATATATATATATATATTATATATATATATATATATATATATAATAATAATAATAATAATAATAATAATAATAATAATAATAATAATAATTATATATATATATATATATATATATATATATATATATATATATATATATATATTATAATATATATATATATATATATATAGTTAGTCCTCAGCTTATAACTGTTTGACTTTACAACCACAACCTTGGCCGCAAAGGGTTGAGTAATTAACTGAAAGTCTGGTTACACTCTTTACCTTATATCCATTTGTCTTAGCTATTTCAAGGGTAAAACATAAAACACTCATACCTCGTATTAACAGACAAAAGGGAGATCATCGGTCCATTATTGCTGACTGTCCATAGTTAGCAAAATGGGGTCTGTATCAACAATTACATTACGAAAGGAAGAGGAATAATATATTAAAAGGACTACATCATATACGGCATCCAATGTGACAATGCCAAATACTTGTACGCTGTAATATAATTGATTTAAATTTTTACTTAAAAATCACACTTACTATGGACTGAGTAAAAATCACTATAACCCTGCAACACTTAAAAGTAGCATGAAATCTTGAGAAATTAGGCACATCTTTTGCTCTCACTGATGTAAACATAGAGAAGGTCTTCTCCAACTAGCGACAAGCTCTTGCACCAATAGTTTTTGTCCAATGTATCCACAACTCTGTAGGGGGTGCTAGTGACTTTTAAACTTAAAAATATTAGATCGATTGCTCCAGATTTCATCCATTGCTTCCGATATTCATTAAATGGATGTCTGTAAAACTGAGGTATGAGTGCATAGCTGGAACTAATTTATGTTGTTATCCAAACACATATACTGGTAATTTACTAATGCTGCTTCTAAGCCAGCTGAGTCCATAGGAGCTACCTCCCACACAAAAGACATCATTACTCTATCTTCAGTGATGACAAGGTGTGTGAGCGTGAAACAACAGAAAGGCTGGTTAATAGATAAAAAGACAAGCAAATGATAGTTACTTACTTCATTTGTATTGGATAGTATAGTAGTAATTAGTTGAGGGATACCAGCTATAACCATGATAGTCCAATAGCAAAACAGGACACCGCAGCTTTTAGCACCAGGGTAATGGGACAGGATCGTAAGCATGCCTTGAAGTCCCTGTCAAATCAATAATATTAATAATGATCACAGTATTTATGTTTATGCATTTATTTATCTATTGCAGCAGTAAGAGGACAAACTTAGCAAATTTCATATTATGGAGGTGAGGTTTTTGAGAAGTATGAGAGGTACATTTAGAATAGATAGAGTTAGAAATGAGAATGTGCGGCAGAGAACGTGTGTTGAAAGAAGGTTGCTAGATAAGTAGAATAGAGTATCGAGATGGTGTGGACATACGAAAACTAACAAAGAGAGTGTGGAGAACATAAGTAACTAGAGTAAGGCCGAGAGGAGGACCTAGAATAAGATGAATGGATAAGGTGAAAAGAGTACTGGATGCAAGTGGCATGTCAGTGTGACAGGAAAGTGAGAGTACAAGAGATAGGAATGAGTGGAGAAAGATTGTTTATAGGTGACACAGGCAACAGGGATTTCTCATACCTGCTAGGACTGAAAATTGGGATGTGTGGATAGAGGGGTTGCCATAAGATGAAGCAGTAGGGGTAAACAAAGTGCAGCTGTCAGGTCTCATGACAGGCAAGGTTACAGGGATATTGCAATGACCCTTTATCCCCAAGGATACAAGAGCAGTGATTAAGGCGCATTGACTTCTGGTGAATGTGTGCATTAACTTGGCCCCACCCCTAACAAAAAGGATTGCAGCTATTGCATATGGAAGTAAGACTTATATTTACATATATAATTATTTAATGTCATTGTTGTTATTAACAAAAATATGCATTTAAGTACTAAAATACCATATTGTACTTACATATGTAACAAGAAGAATTGACGGTGCTAGAAATTCATTGATAGGTAAAAGTAATTTTCTTGAGAGCAAAACAGCCCACACCAGCTCAGTTAATGCTGTTATCATAAGGACGGCAGTTACGGTCTGTTTGGATAATAATAATAATAATAATAATAATAATAATAATAATAATAATAATAATAATAATAATAATAATAATAATAATAATAATCGTAATAATAAAAAAACAATAATTATTTTTAAATAATAATAATAATAATAATAATAATAATAATAATAATAATAATAATAATAATAATAATAATAATAATAATAATAAGAATAATAATAATAATAATAATAATAATTTTCATCGGACAACAATTTTTCATGAGTTTCCTGCTAACTGTAATCTCGCACTTATATTTTACAAAAAAATATATATATATTCTGCTTTCAAAAATGGCTTTCTTTTTTTTTTTACATTCACATCTAGATTTTATTCTACACCATGACGTGTTTGCTGCCTTAGGCGGTTTTCATATCAAAGTGGCACGTCGCACGTGGCACGCCACTTGAAAACGAACATCAACATGCGACTTGGTTCACAGGTCGCATATAGTACATGGGACAAGTCACGCCACTTCTGTGTGAAAGGTTTCATATATTTCCAGTTATTCGTTTTCAACTGGCGTGCCACGTGCGACGTGCTACTTTGGTGTGAAAACGGCCTTACGGTATACACAACACAATGTGATGGCATATGTGCAGCATATTATATATTGCATATGTCTTCGAAACTAACGAAATTTACCCTCTTAACTCTATCACTATATTAGGAATCCATATAGCCTCTAACTTGTCTTAGAGGAATCACGTAATCGAAATTTTTAAATCTTCATCCAAAAAATTGGGGGTTTTGTTTCGTTTTCGTCACTACTTTTCCTCTTTGCAGTTACTTAAAATTTACAAAGGTCTTATCCGTCCCTGCTTAGAATACTGCTCACACATCTGGGGTGCTTCTTCTTCTACTGATCTTCTTGATAGGGTTGGATTTAAGGCAGTCAGACTCATTAATGATCCTTCTCTTACTTCTAATCTGGATTCTCTCTCTCTTCGCCGTAAGGGATCTTCCCTTTCTCTTTTCTATCGCTACTACTTCCATTGCTGCTCTGATGAGTTGGCGAGTTGGACCCCTCCCCCACTGCCGAGGCCGCGTAACACTCGCCAAGCGGCCTCATCTCACAGGTACTGTGTGGAGATTTGTAGCTCGCGGATTGGTCGGGGCAGTGACTGCTTCTTCCCATCTACCTCCAGACTCTGGAACTCTCTTCTTTCTTCTGTCTCTCCTAATTCTTATGACCTTTCATCCTTCAAAAAGCAGATCTATCGTTATCTCAGAGCCTAGTCCTCCATATCTCTGAGTCCTCTGTACTTTGACTATTTTTTTCTATCTGTCGTTTTCCTTTGTGTGACATTACTTCATCTCTGCCTTTTACTTAACCTTTTTCTTTTCCTTAGTCTTGGTATTTTCTCATGCCCGGGCCTTTATTGATGAGGGCAGTTTCTACCTGTCCCGGTGTCACACTCAAAAAAAAAATATGAGGATTAGGTATTTACAGTATTTAATAAATAGATACATTAGGAAATATACATTTATTTATTGATTATTGCACACTGACAAAAACTATTTTTTTTTCTTTCAGAAATTCAAGTGGGCAACATGTCTAGAAGATGACCGTTTCTATAGTCGTGATTCTTTTCATGTAAATGGAAGCTTCACTGAGTCCAGTCAAAGAATAAATATAAGTGCTTTTTTGAAGAAAGTGTACATACCTTACTCTGGCAAAAAAAAAAAAAAACTTGTATAAAGTATGCAAGCTTTGTGTGGAAAATTTACGACTATGGAGCAAAGTGAGGAGAAAGAAAGTAGTTTTTCGTTTTCTGTGGAAGAGGTTACTGAACATGACATAATGTCAATTTTGAAGATAATGTTTCATGAATTAAGTCAAAGCCGCAATATTTTAATATGATAAATCTAAATGGCTTGTTAAGAGATATAAGTCTCTTCAAAGAGTTGTCAGAACTTCTAGATTCAAGATTAAGTGTAAAAAATTACTCGAGCATAACACAAAACCAACATTTTATTTTACAGTACTTCAGAGCTGGATGTGGATTAGTATTTTTGCTATGATGTAAGCATCTCAGGGCCTAATTCTCCATATCTCTGGGCTCTATGTACTTAGGCTGTTTTTTTTCTGTCTGTTGTTTTCCTTTATGTGACATTACCTCATCTCTGCCTTGTCCTTAACATTTTTCTTTTCCTTCGTGTTGGTGCTTTTTCGTGCCCGGGCCTTTGTTGAAGAGGGCAGTTTTTGCCTGTCCCGGTGTCACACTCATAAAAAAAACATACAATGTCCACATGGATTTCTGGCTCTCGCCATGTCACTGGAACACGAAAATCTACTTTATGCTCTTCCCTTTGCTCCCCTGTTTTAAATATGAGTGAAAAACTTAATCACACAAATGTGGAGCTTATTATGGATAGTTCAAAGAGAAGTCTAAAGTGTGTATCGCTCCACAATATAAAGTTATATGGTTCAGTTTCCACTGGCCAAGGATAAGCACTGGATACAGAAAAGCAGGCCAGCAAGAAAATCCATGAATGTTTTTTTTTTATTTATTTAATTATTACGCTCCTTATGAGGAGTGACAAACTCATTAAAAAATTGCTGATGACAGGAAAGGCATGACTTGCAGGACAAGCTGTCTTAATCTAAAAACACAAACAAATAATATAATTAGCACACACCAGAGTGTGGGTGTCGCAAGAGAATTATAACTAAATTAACAACTTTAAATAACATATTTACATATATCAATAACACATTGCCTGTGGTGTATCAGATCATCTCCTTATGAGGAACGACAAACTCATTACGAAAGTGCTGATGGCAGGAGAGTCGTGACTAGCAAGACTCGCTTTCTTAATCTAAGAACACAAACAAAATAATATAGTTAACACCCACCAACATGTGGGTGTCGCAGAAGAATAGCATCTAAATGGTCATCTGTAAGCAAATACTTCCACATTTCAGTAACAGATTGTCTGTGGGGTAACAGATTAACCACTGCCGGGCACTCCAGGGAGTAATGCTGAAGATTGTTAGCATTGTGTGATTCACACAACTTACACGACAAATACTGGGGCACATCCCCTGCCTTGCCCACCTGCCACACTGGTCTGTATCCTAATTGAAGACGAGCAGACACCACATTATGTCTCCTAACCAAGAGACCACAGTGACGGTACTTGTTGGGGTGAGAGAAGTGGTCGTAGAGCTGGATAGTCACACTCAGAGGCCGCTTGGTATTCCTACGGTGGAGGATAGGCAAATGAGCAGCAGCATATATCTTCCACTTGTAAAGGGAGAGGGAGCCAAGTGGAAATCAGCTGCAGGTTAAGGCTGCTCACAGGCAGTCTTGGCATGGAGGTTGACTGTGTCAATCGCTAATATACCAACAAGAGAAGGGATCCACAGGAAGTGTACAACAAGAGAATGTTCGAAGGCTGTAGCAAGCTGACATAATATTTGGTTGACTAGGTTATGGGTTTCTGGTTTGGGGTAGAAAAAGGCACTGAGAGCAGACTGTGAGTCACAGATAACCAGACCATTGCTCCTTGTGCGCACTAGTAGATTAATAGCATCCAGAAGTCCATGCAGTTCACATGAAATAGAGCTCATCGAGTTGGAAGACGGTGACTGACCCAGCCACCTGGCAGTGGTTCCATACTAGGCGAGGAGATTGCACAGCCCACGCTCCCATCCTCTGCGGAGAGCCATCAGCATATATCTTATGGGTGGCAGGGAGGGATGAAGTCACTTCGGCGATGGTCTCTAGGGCTCACTGTTTCTGCAGGCAGTTTAGGTCCCTCTTGCAGGTTGGTATGTAGGATACCTCCTTGTGGAATACCAAGGACAAAGCTCCTAGTGGTGCTAATAGCCCCCTTAAAGAGGACACAGGATGATCTATTACTGAGATACCCTCGCATCCAACTCAGGAGATTCCCTTTTACTCCAAAATCTACTAGCTGGTCAAGGACAACATCCCTGTTTGCAATATCAAAGGCACTTTTAAAATCAAGAAAGGCCACAACACTGGTGGAGGAGAGGCAAATGTACAGCTCGAGGAGGCAGTGATGCATGCTGCATTGTAGCACAAATCCATAGTCTCGTTGAAAGGTTGTCCTGGAGCCAGAACATGAGGTGGTTGAGGAGAATGAGCTCTATCACTTTACTAAAGCAAGATGCGAGGGAAATTGGTTTGAATTTGTCAGTGCCAGGCTTGGGAATGGGTGAAATAAGGCTAGTCATCCAGGCTTGTGGCATGTACCCATGTAGGAGACAGAGCTTGTATAACTGGAGAAGGGGGTCACCAGATACTTTGAGGAGAAGGCAGAGGACCAAATATGTAATGCCGTCATCACCTGGGGCTGTTGTTTTACTGCTAGCAACAGCACAACATAATTCGCCTTTGATAATAGGTACTTTCTCATCCTCATCGGACCCCAGCAAAGCCACAGACAGGCAAAGAGCACGATGCAATTTCTGACAGGAGAGAGCCTCTTGTACATGTGCGGGAAGGTTGGAAACACTAGACTGATCAGACCAGGTGTCAGCGAGATCTTGAGCATACTGAGCTGGTATGTGATGAAGGGCACTTGGGGGCTTCTGCCTCACCACTGTATTGATAACACCCAATTGATGCCATGTTCTTTTTATGATCAATGCCATTGCTGAACTTGTGCCAGGCGTCAGTGTGAGCACACTGTTGTGAGGCAACTAGGGCAGCACTGGACAACTGATATTGACGTAATGTCTCGGGGTTGGATTTCTTTGATACATGAGATCGTCCTCCACAGCCCTCCTTTCTGCATCCATGTATGTAAGAAGTACTTTGGAGGAATACTGTGATAAAATGGGGAAGAGGTAGTTGGTACTGAGTAGCACAGTCTGAGAGGAAGGTGATTTGAGATAAGGGAAGGAACTGATGAGCATTTGACACGAGATTTCACGAGTTCAAATGTAATAATATGGTCTAGGGTGCCTCCCCAAGATTGCACAGCACCCCCAGTGTCCCAGCAAGAAAGGTGTTTGTAGTGGATGAACTCAGTTAATCAGGTCCTACTATGGTTCACAGTGCTGGAGAGGTCACCTAGAGCAGGCTGATGGGGGTTAAAGTCACCCATATATACCATACCGTTAGCTGTGGGAGGAGGAGGGGTGACCATATTCAGTCTACCAGGGGCAGAATAAACATTACAAAGACGTAGTGTACTACCTCCCAGCATCACCTCAACAACCTAATTGCTCGTATCAACATCCATGGAAGTGCAACGTAATCGGTGCTGGAGGGAGGGGGGCACATAAGTAACGATTCCGTTTCTGACGTGATGAACATAGGAAACATAACCACTGATAGGGGGAGCAGCACCCCCACCCAGTGGACATCCAACAAAGGTTACTTGAAGAAATAACATTTGGGTGCTGACAATGGACATACATCTTAAGTGCAGCAGTCTTCGAAGGTGATGTTATACCACTAGCATTCCAAGAGAGGATATGAAGCTGTGCATCACTATCAAACATTTTTCTAATACTTATGGGAGCCAGATGAGGTGGTAGGAATGGATGAGATCTCCATTGCAAGCCATGGGAGAGGAGTCCACAGAGGGAGTGATGACTGTCTCAAGATGAGCAGTGAGAGAGTTCAGCTTCTCAGAATGGGAGTCGACCATAACCTGTTGGGCTTCAACAAGGGACTTGAGTGTGGTGTTGTATAGCTAGTTTAGTAGACAGATCATCTAGGGAGACCATGAGAGTTTTAAACGAGCCTCAATGACATGAAAATGAACCTTGATAGCATCAAGGCGTGAAGTAAGGGATGCACACTGAGACATGAGAGTCAACAACATCTCAAAGTGCAGAAATGAGTGTGGAAGCTAGGGCAACAGATGGTGGCAATTTGACAGTGGTGATGGTGGTGGCAGTGATGGTGTGACACTCTGAGTCATGGCAGGGAGGGAGAGCCTAGCACAACCATGCTACACATTGACCCCTGACATACCAAACCGTGGACATTTCTACTGAGAGGTGTCTGATGCAGGTGGGGGTGATGAGTCCGTGGTACTAGCAGAAGTAGTAGCTGCAGTGGGTAGTGGACGGGTGAAATGAGGGCAAGAATAAGAGGCATGGTCGGCCACACACCATGCACACTTCTCTGAAGTGGAGCAGTAACGTGAAATATGTCCAATACACCAGCATCTGCAGCACCACGACTGTTGGAGCTTCATTCTACACAATTCACAGGAAGAGAGACAGGGGAGGAAGGAGAAGTCGGCAATGGGAGGTGGTGGTTTTGGGAGGCTCCAGGTGATAACAAGTTGATTGATGGGCATCCCGTTTTGATGGAAGTGACGAGCAGTGTATACTCCTAGCAGTTCCTTGGCCAGAGAAGGATCTACGACAACAGGATAGTGAGTAATGAGATAAGTAGGGAACTTACGGGGACTGTCCACCAAGTTCTGAACATCAAGGAATAAAGACAATATTTTGCCCTTCGTAAATGTGTCAATAATGTTCTTGCGGTGCCTTGATATGTATATGAAACGAGAGGTGACAACAGACATCTTCACCTAAGCCAACTCCCAATTGAGGTGGTATGTCTTGGTGACCTCAGACAGCCAATGAAGCTTCACGTCAACACTCAGGTTTTCATTAAAGAGAAGCTTAATATATTCAGCCTGGGGAGCAAAGGCTGGAGCAACAGGAGCAGGCAGAGATGGTACATTCTGAAGAGTGAGTTGAGGTGGGGGGAAGTCAGGAGCCTTGCATTGAGAAGGAATCTCATTACACTTAGAGGTTTTACCAACAGGAGATGATGGTTCACTGCTGGTATCCGAACTAGGGTCCAAGGGGTGCATGATGAAGATGGAGGCCTGAGCCATAGAGTGGGAGACTGCAACCTCAGATGATAGCTCCTGATGCGTACGGCAGTGTTGGCGGGGCCAATATTCCCGTGATATGTCGTCATCACTCAAAGCCAGATCAGCTTCGAGATCAGCAAGAACACTATTATGCTCCAAGACACAAGTGCTTGCAGTTTAAGTTACTCTAACACCTGTGAGGGGGCTACAGGGGGCATAATGTAGATATGACAACAGCACACACTTCACACAACATGAACTGCGCATGCGCATATCCAAGAACCCCTGACCGAAGGGGTTTGTCCAAGTATGAGAGGTTTTATATCAGAAAAACTACCACTGATAACACAGCAGTATTCATTGATCCTTACTGTAAATTCCAACACACGCTGGATGGTGGCAGCTCGCTAGTTCTTTCAGAATTCAACAGAATTGACAGAGAACTCAGATGACTGTTTACAACCAAAGCAACATGGTCGCTCTCTCCAAATATTGGGTAAAAAAAAAAAATTATAATAAACTAGTCTTTAGCAGCTACAGGGAAAAAATATTTTTCCTTTTCTACACTATTTGGTTACAGTGAGGCACTTTATAAAACCACGATGTACAAGGTGACTGTATTAGTAACATTTATGAAAAACTACTGTAAAATGATGTTGAAACTGGTCCAGAAATAAAATATAAGAAGCACTAAATACTAGAGTCTACTAAAAACAAGAAAAACTGACCCGACTAACCAAAGAAACTAACTCAAACCAGGAAAACATCAGGCATTTCTCAACACGACTTTCCATTAATTTACTTGTCTCTCCTCTGTCTTTTACCTGTAAAAATATTCCTTCATGCCATACCCCGTCAGCACGAATTCCCCATTCCCATCACCACGCGACCAATCGTTACCACTCTATTGTATAAAATAACAACAGATTACACTGCCCAAAAGAATCCAAATACACAGGCAATAATTAATATCTAACAATAACTATGTTAATTTACACCACGACCACCAATTATAGGTTATGAAAAAATAAAGGTAGTGTTTTTGATGGACAGCAAGATAGAACCATGTTGTAGGACTCACAATGCACAAACTCTACGAATGATATTGAGAAAAAAAAATGAAGCGTGGGACAATGACCTGATGGCTGACTATTGTTGGCGTATTCGAAAAAAAATCCTTAGTACGAGTCACTTGAGGAAAACTTCCAAACAAAAATTCTTTTACCCTCGGTTTAGAGCTAAAATGAGTATGTGGGGTTTGTTTACAACAAGAAGTTGATGTGTTTGACCAAAGTTTATTTAAAAAGAAACTATTGTCATATATATATATATATATATATATATATATATATATATATATATATATATATATATATATATATATATATATATATATATTATATATATATATATATATATATATATATATATATATATATATATATATATATATGACCTACTCATGTAGGTTTTTCTTGTTCATAATAGACTCTAGGTTACAGTGATTCTCATATTTTATTTCTGGACCAGTTTCCATGGTGAGTACTGAAGTTTCTGTCCATTCAATTTCTTATTTTACAAGCTCTCTGAACCATTGCATGTCAAGGCTGCAAAAAGTAAATTTAATGCCGAGATGCTAAAATCATATGATGGGAAGAGAGATGTTCTTGCATGGTTAAAGAAGGTGGAATTAGTGGCAAAATTGACTGATATTAAGTCACACACAAGGAAGGAAATGCATTTGCACTCTATCGGAGATGGGAGGAAGGAATCAATCAGATCTTGATCAGATCAAGAGTAGATTAAATGAAGCTTTTGCACTGAGTACGTTTGATGCTTTTGGAAGACTTATTAGGCTGCAGTGGTTAGGTGAACAAGTTGATGTATTTGCTAATGAAATGAGGTTACCTGGGCTGACTAGAGAAGGCTTGGAGAGAGCTATAAAGTTAATGTTTGTGACTGGATTCCTGGACAGGATATCAGTGGAATTACATCAAATAAAGGATATGGAGTCGCTAGGTATGGACAATCTATTATCTAAAGCTAGAATCTTGATAGTAGAAGGAGGTAGAGGGTAGTGGGTGTAACTAGCAAAAGATTGATTGCATTGGAAAATCAGCAGACTCGCTACACCACCATGATATACTAAGTGGCAGAAAGAAAGAGACACGTGGCTACAGGGGCCAATATTTTATGTGTGGAGGTCCACACATGGAAAGGGAATATAAGGAACCAAAACCAGACATCATCTTCTACCGATGTAGAAAATCGGGACATATAGCTAACGATGTTAACAGGGAAATGACTAAGAGAGGGGCTATTGCACTGGGTGCTGTCCCTTGGTTCAGTAAAGGCACTTCCAGGTATTTTGCTGCTGGTCGAGGTTTTGGTAGGTGGAAGAGAGATAAGATCGTTAGTAAAGTCCAGCTGTTTGATCACTGTGATGGACACCCAATTAGCTGGAAAGTGTAATGAGTGAGAGGGAAAGAGTTTGGTGACTCTCAATGAAAGGGAAATGTGGTGTGAGGGTACCCAACAGTTTAAGCTCATAATACAGAGCATCCGATTACGAGTTAGGGCCCTTATTTTTAATAAAGTTATTGATGGCATTTTAGTAGTACTAGGGATGGATGTGGTCAATTAGATTAGTGTAGTGACATTTATGAAATTAAGAGTGAAGTTTGGGAATGGTGAAGTCTGTTCAAGTGTCGAGAGGGAGGAGCTCGATGCACATTGGCAGTGGGAAAAGATAGGAGAATTGACTAGGCAGTTGAGGCTGTTAAAACAAAGTTTGCCTGGATGGAAGAGGACAGCCTTGTTTAGCAGGACTATGGGGTGAAGCACTCCCATTCTGTTTTCCTGGTCAGAAAGGAAGTTCAGTCACATAAGGATGTGGTATAGAAAGGTATTGAGAAAGGGGCTGTGCATTAAAAATCGAGGACAAGCATTTTGTTGCTGTATTTGATGGTAAGAAGTGGGTGGAAGAGTATTTTGAAAGGGGCGTTGTCAGTGTTTTGAAACCTTATTAGTTACTATGAATATACTATATGAGAGGAAGGGAAAGAAGACTTCGACAGAGAAGTGAAGCAGTGAATTGATAAGGGTGTCTTAAGGCCTTGGGGGAGAGGTGGATAGCAGAGTGTTGCTGTTAATGGCAGAAGCTCAACCAACAAAAGATAAGGTTCGAGCTGTATTGGATTTTCATTAGCTTATTGCATACGAGAAGTGTCATAATGATGATGATTTTACTGATGTATCTGTTGAATCACTATTGTGGATTCAAAGTCCTCCTATCTTCAAATTCATGTAGCAGAGAAGTAATAGAAGTACCAGCTAGTGAAATATGGAGGGAGAACCTATTACTTAACAAGGTTGGATCTTGGGTTGTGCTCTGCACCCCTAATTATGACAGTGATCCTCAAGACAATATAGTGGTGGATAATACTGAGGTAACATTGTCTGAAGTAGAAGAGTATTTGGCCAGGTTTGGGCTAGTTACTAAGCAACCAAAACCAATGGATGGAGTGACAGTGTTGCGCCTGATATTGGAGAGAGAGGGAAGGGGTGAGCTTATTTTGAGAGGAGGTAACGAGATTCCAGAAGTGAAGGAGAAGAGTTGAAGAGAGCTTTGTTCTGTGTGTGGAAATAAAGTGGGCCACGATCCTATTGCAGAATGTCTTTGGGTGGCTGCATTTACATAAAGAGACAAGCAGAAAGTATAAGATGGGAGGGTGAAGTCGGGGGAAAACAGTGATGGTGATTCGGGATGTTGTGGAAAGAGTAAAAAGTGAAGATACGGTAAGAAGGAGGTGGTATGCTTCAAAATCGGGGAGGGGGATCGTATTGGTGTGATGCAAGTAGTATAGTGACAGGCCTGAGGTTAGAAATGGCCAGCTTCATTGTCGAGGACAGAGCCTGGCTGAGCAGGAAACATGACTAGTCACATTAATCTGTCAGAACTGGATGCTGTATTGAAATGAGCATATTTAGCTTAAAGTGGGACTTACGATAGGTTAAGATTAGAATCAATTCAGCTGTAGTATTGGATTTAGTCAACTCCACAGTGACTGTTGAAAACAGAGTCCATACAAAGGGAGCTGCAGATATAATTGAAAAGCACCATCTTGGGATATTAAGAGAATTAGTCAATGAGTTTGGGTTGAGGGTGAGTTTAGTCTTTGTACCATCAGAACAGACCAAGGAAGATGTCCAAACCAGAGTAAAGAAGATTTGGCTTGGGATACCCAAGAAGAAGAAGGAAGAGAAGACTAGAATATATTGTATGGGATCTCCAGGTGTGAGGGAGTTGCATCAAATGCACCAAATGGGGCTTGATAGGGCACTGCGTGTGGCTAGAAAAATCGATCCTACAGTGATGGGGGATGAAGTTGGGCAAGTGGTAAAGTGTTTTATCCAGTGTCAATCTATGGACCCTGCACCAAAATCACATAAGATGGGGAAATTAGAGTGAAAAATGTTTGAATATGACCGGTGATTGATGTGACTAATTATCAGCAAGTGAGGTATTTATCCATGATAGATTGTGATCCTAGTCAATTCGCAATCTGGAGGGAGTTAAGGACAGAGACTGCGGAGGAGATTGCAACCGTGTTGAATGAGGTATCTCTAGACAGGAGCCTAGTCCATGAGGTATTGATGAATAACAGCATTTTTCATTCACAGGCTGTGAAGAACATGTTGGATAGATGAAGTATAAGTCCCTTCTTCAGAGCAGCTTATCGACGTAGTGGAAATGGGATTGTGGAGGGACACCCTCAGACCATTAAGGCAATGGCAGAGAGGGCTCCTGTAACACCTGCAGAAACAATATTCTGGTATAATATTTGGCCTAGGGACAAAATGATAAAACATTGCCTCAAATAGCAGTATTTCAGTATGAGTGGCGACATCTTAGTGTAGTGCCAATGGATGCTGGAGCGGAGGAGGAAGGGGTTATGTCTATACGAATGGGAGATGAGGTTTGGTGAAAGCCTCCTGATGGGAAGTGTACATCTCAGTGGAAAAGAGGGAATGTGACAGATGTGCATTCTAGGAATAACATATTTGTCACAAGAATGCCGTGACACATCTTGGATCTGCAACAGTTGGTAGATAGTGAAGAAAGTGAGGTAGAAGAAGATGGCAGCAGGTGTTGCATAGTGAAGAAAGTGAAGAAGAAGATGGTGAAATACCACTACAATAATCACAGTAAGAGGGACAGGCGCCAGGGTGGATGAGAGATTATGTCTTGGGAGATTTTAGTTATGAAAATTTGACTGATTTAGAGATCAGGGGAGGTGTGGTAAAAATTAGCATGGTTCTTGTTTTAGATAGTAATTACTCCCTGTGTCTTTTTATTCTTTAATTTTTTTGTTTCGGCTTAATGTTAAAGAGTTTCGGGCAGTATGTTTATTCGATAAAGCGGAAACTGTAGGTCACGTGATGATGGGGGTGGGGAGGTCATGCTGAGGAGGTGGGGCATGAAGGGATTTTTTGACAGATAAACGACAGAGGAGAGATAAGGGAATTAATAGGAAGTCATGATGAATTCTATCTGATGCTTTCCTGACTTGAGTTGGATTCTTTGGTTACTCAGGTTGGTTTTTCTTATTCATAGTGGATTCTAGGATATACTCATCATTTATTTCTGGACCAGCTTCCAGGGTGAGTAGTGAAGTTTCTGTACGTTTAATGTATCATTTTACAGCATTTGCTATACATTGACAGTACAGCTAATGCCAAGATATATATATATATATATATATATATATATATATATATATATATATATATATATATATATATATATATATATATATATATATATATATATATATATATATATATATATATATATATATATATATATCACCAACAAGAAAACAATGATTACTATATATAGCTTGAAAATGCAATCATATTTGTCAATATAAAGCCTGGAAGGGATGTACGTGCATATACTGTATATATATATATATATATATATATATATATATATATATATATATATATATATATATATATATATATATATATATATATATATATATATATATATATATATATATATATATATATATATATATATATATATATATATATATATATATATATATATATATATATATATATATATATATATATATATATATATATATATATATATATATATATATATATATATATATATATATATATATATATATATATATATATATATATATATAGTAGTGGTAGCGCCTTGACTTAGTAATCATAAGTCCTAGGTTCAAGTCCCGGTCGGGGTAAAAAATTATTCATATATATATATATATATATATATATATATATATATATATATATATATATATATATATATATATATATATATATATATATATATATATATATATATATGTATGTATATATATATATATATATATATATATATATATATATATATACATATATATATACATATATATTATATGTATGTATATATATATATATATATATATATATATATATATATATATATATATATATATATATATATATATATATATATATATATATGATGTAGTGGTAGCGCCTTGACTTAGTAATCATAAGTCCTAGGTTCAAGTCCCGGTCGAGGTAAAAAATGTCATATATATATATATATATCATATATATATATATATATATATATATATATATATATATATATATATATATATATATATATATATATATATATATATATTTATATATATATATATATATATATATATATATATATATATATATATATATATATATATATATATGTATATATATATGTATGTTTGTATTATATATATATATATATATATATATATATATATATATATATATATATATATATATATATATATATATATATATATATATATATATATATATATACATATATATATACTACCACTACACCACAGAAGGTTAAAAGGAATCCAACCTTATAGCTTATATCTGCTATACTTAGGAATGAACGCATTCTAACTGAATGCCACTATGTTCATATTACAGATTCCCCAACCTCACTCGTGGCTTCATTTTAGCATTTAATTCAATTCCCAATCTCATTCAGGCCATGAAATTATCAAATAAGCACATTACATATGTGAAAACATGAATCATTTTTTACCCCGACCGGGACTCGAACCTAGGACTTATGATTACTAAGTCAAGGCGCTACCACTACACCACAGAAGGTTAAAAGGAATCCAACCTTATAGCTTATATCTGCTATACTTAGGAATGAACGCATTCTAACTGAATGCCACTATGTTCATATTACAGATTCCCCAACCTCACTCGTGGCTTCATTTTAGCATTTAATTCAATTCCCAATCTCATTCGGGCCATGAAATTATCAAATAAGCACATTACATATATGAAAACATGAATCATTTTTTACCCCGACCGGGACTCGAACCTAGGACTTATGATTACTAAGTCAAGGCGCTACCACTACACCACAGAAGGTTAAAAGGAATCCAACCTTATAGCTTATATCTGCTATACTTAGGAATGAACGCATTCTAACTGAATGCCACTATGTTCATATTACAGATTCCCCAACCTCACTCGTGGCTTCATTTTAGCATTTAATTCAATTCCCAATCTCATTCGGGCCATGAAATTATCAAATAAGCACATTACATATGTGAAAACATGAATCATTTTTTACCCCGACCGGGACTCGAACCTAGGACTTATGATTACTAAGTCAAGGCGCTACCACTACACCACAGAAGGCTAAAAGGAATCCAACCTTATAGCTTATATCTGCTATACTTAGGAATGAACGCATTCTAACTGAATGCCACTATGTTCATATTACAGATTCCCCAACCTCACTCGTGGCTTCATTTTAGCATTTAATTCAATTCCCAATCTCATTCGGGCCATGAAATTATCAAATAAGCACATTACATATATGAAAACATGAATCATTTTTTACCCCGACCGGGACTCGAACCTAGGACTTATGATTACTAAGCCAAGGCGCTACCACTACACCACAGAAGGTTAAAAGGAATCCAACCTTATAGCTTATATCTGCTATACTTAGGAATGAACGCATTCTAACTGAATGCCACTATGTTCATATAGTTCATTCCTAAGTATAGCAGATATAAGCTATAAGGTTGGATTCCTTTTAACCTTCTGTGGTGTAGTGGTAGCGCCTTGACTTAGTGATCATAAGTCCTAGGTTCGAGTCCCGGTCGGGGTAAAAAATGATTCATGTTTTCATATATGTAATGTGCTTATTTGATAATTTCATGGCCCGAATGAGATTGGGAATTGAATTAAATGCTAAAATGAAGCCACGAGTGAGGTTGGGGAATCTGTAATATGAACATAGTGGCATTCAGTTAGAATGCGTTCATTCCTAAGTATAGCAGATATAAGCTATAAGGTTGGATTCCTTTTAACCTTCTGGGGTGTAGTGGTAGCGCCTTGACTTAGTAATCATAAGTCCTAGGTTCGAGTCCCGGTCGGGGTAAAAAATGATTCATGTTTTCACATATGTAATGTGCTTATTTGATAATTTCATGGCCCGAATGAGATTGGGAATTGAATTAAATGCTAAAATGAAGCCACGAGTGAGGTTGGGGAATCTGTAATATGAACATAGTGGCATTCAGTTAGAATGCGTTCATTCCTAAGTATAGCAGATATAAGCTATAAGGTTGGATTCCTTTTAAGCTTCTGTGGTGTAGTGGTAGCGCCTTGACTTAGTAATCATAAGTCCTAGGTTCGAGTCCCGGTCGGGGTAAAAAATGATTCATGTTTTCACATATGTAATGTGCTTATTTGATAATTTCATGGCCCGAATGAGATTGGGAATTGAATTAAATGCTAAAATGAAGCCACGAGTGAGGTTGGGGAATCTGTAATATGAACATAGTGGCATTCAGTTAGAATGCGTTCATTCCTAAGTATAGCAGATATAAGCTATAAGGTTGGATTCCTTTTAACCTTCTGTGGTGTAGTGGTAGCGCCTTGACTTAGTAATCATAAGTCCTAGGTTCGAGTCCCGGTCAGGGTAAAAAATGATTCATGTTTTCACATATGTAATGTGCTTATTTGATAATTTCATGGCCCGAATGAGATTGGGAATTGAGTTAAATGCTAAAATGAAGCCACGAGTGAGGTTGGGGAATCTGTAATATGAACATAGTGGCATTCAGTTAGAATGCGTTCATTCCTAAGTATAGCAGATATAAGCTATAAGGTTGGATTCCTTTTAACCTTCTGTGGTGTAGTGGTAGCGCCTTGACTTAGTAATCATAAGTCCTAGGTTCGAGTCCCGGTCGGGGTAAAAAAAATGATTCATATATATATATATATATATATATATATATATATATATATATATATATATATATAACCAAATAAACACATTATTTATGTGAAAACATGAAGCATTTTTTACCCCGACCGGGACTCGAACCTAGGACTTATAATTACTAAGTCAAGGCGCTACCAACTACACACCACAGAAGGTTAAAAGGAATCCAACCTTATTGCTTATATCTGCTATACTTGGGAATGAATGCATTCTATCTGAATGCCACTATGTTAATATTACAGATTCCCCAACCTCACTCGTGGCTTCGTTTTCGCATTTAATTCAATTCCCAATCTCATTCGGGTCATACAATAACCAAATAAACACATTATATATGTGAAAACATGAATCATTTTTTACCCCGACCGGGACTCGAACCTGGGACTTATAATTACTAAGTCAAGCGCTACCAACTACACACCACAGAAGGTTAAAAGGAATCCAACCTTATAGCTTATATCTGCTATACTTAGGAATGAACGCATTCTATCTAAATGCCACTATGTTCATATTACAGATTCCCCAACCTCACTCATGGCTTCATTTTCTCATTTAATTCAATTCCCAATCTCATTCGGGCCATACAATAACCAAATAAACACATTATATATGTGAAAACATGAAGCCACGAGTGAGGTTGGGGAATCTGTAATATGAACATAGTGGCATTCAGATAGAATGCGTTCATTCCTAAGTATAGCAGATATAAGCTATAAGGTTGGATTCCCTTTAACCTTCTGTGGTGTGTAGTTGGTAGCGCTTGACTTAGTAATTATAAGTCCTAGGTTCGAGTCCCGGTCGGGGTAACAAATGATTCATGTTTTCACATATATAATGTATTTATTTGGTTACTGTATGACCCGAATGAGATTGGGAATTAAATTAAATGCGAAAATGAAGCCACAAGTGAGGTTGGGGACTCTGTAATATGAACATAGTGGCATTCAGGTAGAATGAGTTCATTCCTTAGTATAGCAGATATAAGCTATAAGGTTGGATTCCTTTTAACCTTCTGTGGTGTGTAGTTGGTAGCGCCTTGATCTAGTAATTATAAGTCCTAGGTTCGAGTCCCGGTCGGAGTAAAAAATGATTCATATATATATATATATATATATATATATATATATATATATATATATATATATATATATATATATATATATATATATATATATATATGTGTATTTATATATATATAAATATATATATATATATATATATATATATATATATATATATATATATATATATATATATATATATATATATATATATATATATATATTATACGTAAATATATATATGTATATATATATATATATAATATATATATATATATATATATATATATATATATATATATATATATATATATATATATATATATATATATATATATATAGCTGCTGACCTTTCTTAACGTCAGTGACTTAACTGCTGACATGAGAATTCTTAAAAGGAATGTTTTAAAGAACAGAAGCAGAAAAGCATATGACAAGAGGATATATATATATATATATATATATATATATATATATATATATATATATATATATATATATATATATATATATATATATATATATATATATATATATATATATATATATATATATATATATATATATATATATATATATATATATATATAATAATAATAATAAGAGATGTGATATACTTCTGGACACTTTATATAACCTAAAAAGTATATATGTATTAGAATATATGGATACCTTGCAAACTGACATTATGAGAAGTAGTTTATAATAGAAGACAAAGAATTGCAGTTTAGCCTCCTGGCTAGTACAGTGGTAACGCGCTGGCCTCGCAATTGCGAGGTCGAGGGATCGCGCCTCGTCCAGGCAAGAGAGTTTAAGCTGTTTACTGGGGAGGTTACTGCTGTGGCTAGGCACCACAGTGGGGGGGCTGGGGCTTGTTCTGGCTGACGCCTGCTCTACGGTTCCTCTATGACCCGTTCCACCCATCCTTGGGTGGAGAATATATATAATATATATATATATATATATATAATATATATATATATATATATATATATATATATAATATATATATATATATGCCGTTTACTGTGCTTTTGCAGCCACCATGGAGTAGTGGCACCACTCGCAACTTTGATTCGTCAGGTCGAGGGTTCATGGCTTGCCACGGTCTAAGACTGGAATGGGCATTCACTCAAGGTAACGGTCGCACTGCCAAAACCAAATCCTTCGAACGAATGCACCGTCCTAGCCCTTAATAGAAAAGGGAGTCCGTGAAATAAAACCGAATCATATACAAAACTAAGATCTCAGTTCGAATTCTGGGCAAGGGAGAAACTCTTGGACAGTTTTCTCAAGACCCAAGTGCCTCTGTTCACCTAGCAGTAAGAATAGGTACCTCATGTTCAGCCATTCAATGTGGGTCACAGTGCCGAGACGGTAATTTTCAAGACCAAGCGCAAATGTCCAGCTAACTCAGTAAAAGAAAAGAAAATAAAGAGAGACAGAGAAACACTGTATTGAATATAAGTAAGATATTTTGAAATAACAATAGTAAACTTTCGAATCATTAGAGATAAGTTGACACCAGTTTTGAAACTTCGAAATATAACTTACTATCTTAGCATACATGAGATAGGTCCAAGGCATCCATTCGGAGCTTCTCCGTCGTATAAGAATCATCTGCACTGGTGTCCATAACCAGACGAGCAAACAGGGTATCCATATAAGGAGTGTTCTCTCCACGCAAAGGCCCAAGTCTGGGACTTCTGAATGCCATGCCAAGCTTAGGTTCTGTTGGAAATATGGAAGAGACATTATATTTCCATGTTGTTAACTTAATTAAAGATGTGTCTGCCCCCAAACCAAGATTTCTACCTATACTGATACAATTCGTGGTGAAGGAGTCAACAGTAGCCCACCGCGGGGTATTAAGAAGGGAATCCATCTTAATCCCCTAACTCCCAGATATCTGTGTTCACCCCAAATCATATGGGAACTTATGGTGACACATGTAACAGCTCATACTGATATGTTTCAGTGGTTTGGGAGTAACACCCTACGGAATTTTGATACTGCTTTTTATTGCTCATATGAATCAAGAGATGGTCATGGACAGTTAACTGTTCCCTATCCCTTTTAATAGCCTTTTACGCCATACAAAAAATGTTGTTTGCCATTTTATGTGTCAATATTAATCCCCAATTGAATAGGGATGGACATAGACAGCTTGGAGCTGAGGAATTAGGGCTGGATACCCATCCTAACGCCCACTGATTGGCTCAAACACAGGTTTTGTTACTTCCCGAGTTGAGTCTCCACAACCTTTGCGCTACCATGGTCCCAATTGCATCATGGTAATTACATGAGGGCGGAATTCTTTCTTCCTTGTCCCAAGGAAACTTAATAATTGGAATAAATATTATGCAGTCTAAATGAATGTCTCTACTACTACTACTACTACTACTACTACTACTACTACTACTACTTACCCAAAGCTGTTTTCCACACAGATATGATATACCAACATATTCCTCATTTTCATCTCCACTGATGAAGTCTGTTCTGTTCATTTCATCCATAATTTCTTAATACTCAATATAGATATCTCTAGATGTCTAGATAATATCTTTGTCTTCGAATTATCTAGAAGTCAGTTTTTTCCTGTGGAAATATTTTGGAAATTAGCTTCTTTTGCAATTAATGTTTTAGTGTTTGACTTTTTAAGTAGTTTTTATTACTTTGTAGTTTGACTTGGGTCTATATAATAATTTGTAATATTCAGAGCTTACTGATTCTATTTTTTTAAATTAAAAATTTATTTCTCTAAACTATCTGCGCATATAGTATTTTTATTTTCAATTAAAACATAAAGTATAGAAGTTTTTTCATTAATATTTTTTATAGTGGTTTATTTTTCTGTATTAAAACTTAGGCTATAAAATTGCTTGTGTGTTTTTTTTTATTTGAAACGTGACTAGATGTGGGTTTCACCAACATCCCAAAGAAAATGGAATTATTAAAAAATCTCTCTCTCTCTCTCTCTCTCTCTCTCTCTCTCTCTTCTCTCTCTCTCTCTCTCTCTCTCTCTCTCTCTCTCTCTCTCTCTCTCTCTCTCTCTCTTATCCAATACTCCCTTCAGCTGATGTTCCATTGTTTCTTCCAAGGTTATTTTTCTATTTATTTTATTAAATTATTTATTTTTATAGATAACGGTAGAAGAAAATGTGATTTACAATGATAAGCCAAATGTATTATTATTATTATTATTATTATTATTATTATTATTATTATTATTATTATTATTATTATTATTATTATTATTAGTATTATTACTACCAATAAAATAGAATTCGATGGTCTGATTCCGATTATATATATATATATATATATATATATATATATATATATATATATATATATATATATATATATATATATATATATATATATATATATATATATAATATATATATATATATATATATATATATATATATATATATATATATATATATATATATATATATATATATATATATATATATATAAATATATATATATATATATATATATATTATATATATATATATATATATATATATATATATATATATATATGATTCGATTCGGTTTTTACATCACGAATGAAAACACATTTTTCTTCACTTGGGATCCTTCAGTTTTTTGTCAGTGAGACAACATGGCTTCAGAGAAAGCAGATCAATAGTAAAACAAAAATTATTATAGTTTTATGATGAGGTAAGCCGGATCTTACAGGAAAGAGAGGGCTAGGTAGATTGCATATTCCTGGACTTCCAGAAAGCATTTAACTCTGTCCCACATTGGAGACTTATTAAGAAGCTCCTAGCAATGGCCAGAATAGGTGGAAAAGTCTTGGAATGGACAAAAGCTTACTTAGAAGGATGGGAACAGAGGGTTAGAGGGAGACACTAAGTGCCTGAATGGAGAAGAGTTAGTAGTGGAGTTCCACAGGGTTTAGATTTAGGGCCACTTTTATTCCTTGTATATGTAAATGACCTACCAGAGTCCGTAAAGTGCTTCTTGAATATGTTCTCAGATGGTGCAAAGATTGTGAAGAAAGTAAGAGACAATAACAATGATAGAGAACTTCAGGAAGATCCAAATAGTCTACATGAGTGGTCAGAAAAGTGGCTAATAAAATTCAATACTTCAAAATGTAATATAATGAGAATGGGTGCAGGTAGCTCTAAAAGTTGCCGAGATCATGACCGTGGGAATGGAGGCGTACATCCCCTCTTCTACAAAAACTTTCTCTCCCCCTAAACTTTGGCTTGACCGCGCCTGCTCCCATGGCTATCCTGGCTAGGAATCGGGCTCACCGATCATACCTTGCCTCTCCTTACAATTAAACTCGCTCTGCTTTTATTATAGCTAGGAATTGCTGTACTGCTCAAATTCGAAGGTCTAAGGCTTCCTTTATAAGAAGGAAAGTTGATGACCTTAACTCCTCTCCCACTGACAAATGCTTCTGGTCCTTGGCCAAAATCCTCTCCAAAAACTTCTGTAACTCAAGCTTTCCCCCTCTCATTCATTCTGATGGTTCTATAGCTTATTCTCCCACTGACAAAGCCACTCTCTTTGGCTCTCATTTTTCTGCCAACTCTTCTATCAACGATTCCAGCGTACCTGTTCCTCAGTCTTTACCCCTCTCTAACCCTATGCCCTCCCTTATCCTTTTTTCATGCAAAGTTCATAAGGTTCTTCACTCGCTAAAGACAAACAAGGCATCTGGTCCCGATGGTATCCCTGCAAGGTTCCTGAAGGCATTTGCAGATGAATTGGCTCCTGTGCTTTGCTGTCTTATTCGCCTCATTCTGTCAGCCAGTATCTATCCTTAATCTTGGAAGCATGCTTTAGTTCAACCTGTTCCTAAGAGGGTTGACAGCTCTGTTCCTTCTAACTACCGACCTATTGCCCTAACCTCCTCTATTGCCAAAGTTTTTGAAACTTTGCTCAGTTCTCACTTCTTGAAATGCCTTGAACCAAACTCACTTATCTCCGATCACCAGTACGGCTTCCGCAAGGCAAGATCCACTGGTGATCTCCTGTCCTATCTTACTCATGTATGATCATCTTCTCTGAGGAACTATGGGGAATCATTTGTCGTCGCCCTTGATATCTCTAAGGCTTTTGACAGAGTCTGGCACAAGGCTCTGTTGGCCAAACTCCCTGCCTATGGCTTTACCCTTTCTTTCTGTTCTCTGATTTCCAGCTTTCTTACTGACCGTTTTATATCTGTAGTTGTTGATGGCGTGACATCTAGCCCTTTCTCTGTTAACAATGGTGTTCCACAGGGCTCTGTTCTTTCAACTCTGTTCCTTCTCTTCATCAATGATCTTCTACAATCCCCATCTTCCACTCTTCTTCATGCCTTTGCTGATGATTCTACCCTTCACTTTTCCTCTGCCTTTTCTTCACAACCTTCATCTACTACTCGTAATCAATCTCGTATCAGTCTTTCTTCTACTCTTAACTCCGATTTGCAGAGAGTATCTGAGTGGGGCACTCAAAATTTAGTTAAATTCAATGCCTCTAAGACACAGTTTCTGGCTATCTCTTTTTACCTTCTTCTCCTCCTGATAACCCTATTGTCTTTGAAACTAATGAAATTTACCCACTTAACTCTATCAACATATTAGGAATCCATATAGCCTCTAACTTGTCTTGGAGGAATCACATAATCCAAATTTCTAAATCTTCATCCAAAAAAATTGGGGGTTTTGTTTCGTTTTCGTCATTACTTTTTCTCATTGCAATTACTTAAAATTTACAAAGGTCTTATCCGTCCCTGCTTAGAATACTGCTCACACATCTGGGGTGCTTCTTCCTTTACTTATCTTCTTGATAGGGTTGAATCTAAGGCAGTCAGACTCATTAATGATCCTTCTCTTACTTCGAACCTGGATTCTCTCTCTTCGCTGTAAGGTATCTTCTCTTTTGCTTTTCTATCGCTACTACTTCCATCGCTGCTCTGATGAGTTGGCGAGTTGCATCCCTCCCCCACTGTCGAGGCCGTGTAACACTCGCCAAGCGGCCTCATCTCACAGGTACTGTGTGGAGATTTGTAGCTCGCGGATTGGTCGGTGCAGCAACTGCTTTTTCCCATCTATCTCCAGACTCTGGAACTCTCTTCCTCCTTCTGCATTTCCTAATACTTATGACCATTCATCCTTCAAAAAGCAGATCTATCGTCATCTCAGAGCCTAGTCCTCCATATCTCTGGGTCCTCTGTACTTTGGCTATTTTTTTTCTGTCTGTCGTTTTCCTTGTGTAACATTGCCTCATCTCTGCCTTTTACTTAACCTTTTTCTTTATCTTCCTCTTGGTATTTTCTCGTGGCCGGGCCTTTATTGGTGAGGGCAGTTTCTGCCTGTCCCGGTGTCACACTCATAAAAAAAGAAAGTGCAAGAAGGCCCTAGTTTAGATACTCAATAAAAAGTACAGAACCTCATGAGACAGAGAGAATGAGAGAGATCTAGGGGTAAACATATTGGCAGATTTGCCTCAAGAAAAGCATATAAATGGCGTTGTAAGGACTGCATACGCTTTCTTAGCAATGTAAGAGTAGTCTCCAGACACATGGACAAGGAAATGTTCAGAAATATTTATGTAACTTGTGTGAGGCCAAAGTTTGAATATGGAGCCCCTTTTAGAAATCCGCACTTGAAAAAGCATATAGATAAGCTGGAAAAAGTTCAAAGACATGCTACGAAACTGGTGCCAGAAATGCACAATCTCAGCTATGACTAGAGGCTGAGAGAATTAGACTTATCATCACCTGAAGCTATAAGAATGCGGGGGATTTGGTGACGGTATTTAAATTCCGTTATGGTTTTGACAGAGTGGATAGAGATCGATATTCTGATATGGCTGGCTCTAGAACTAGAGGTCATAGTTTGAAGCTTCGTAAGAAAACTTCTTTGCAGGATGAAAGGAAGTATTTTTTCTTAGTGTAAGAATAGTTGATGATTGGAATCTGAAAAGCGAGGAGGTAGTTACTGCTAACTCAGTCCATAGTTTTGAGGACAAATATGATAAGTATCGTTGAGCATAAAAATAGATCAGACTAGGAGACGGGGAGTTACAAGCATGGGGTTCATTTACGTCAGCACAATTAGGTAATTACGTGACACACGGACGAATAGAGTTTACCTAATTATGCTTACGGGAGAGGCCCAAGCTCGTAACTTCCCGTCACCTGATGGGTTCCATTTTGTACTTAGTGTTACTTATCATACTTTTCCTTAAAACTACGGATTGAGTTGACATGAACTACCTCCTCGCTTAACGAATTCCAATTATCAACTACACTTACACTAATAAGAGTACTTCCTTACATCCTACAAATGACTGTTATGCGTAAGCGGTATACGCGTTCATTCCTGGTTTTAATGAATACTATGATAAAGTGTTGGTACAATGGGGGGGGGAAAAGCAAATGACTCGCATGGGGCTCTTTCCCGTGAGCACAATGAGATAAATTTATAAGGTAACCGGTATAAAGGCTGCGCTTCTTAACCAATTTAAAAAAATATATATGGGATAGGCGATACAATGGGATTGGATAGGGGGGAGAATCATATATAAGCAATTGTATTTGTGTGGATGTGTATTCCTATATCAATCTATGCCTGGTCTGTGTTATTACCTAATTGTGCTTACGTAACGGGAACCGTCTCCTGGGAAGTTACGAGCTTGGGGCTCTTTCCCGTAAGCACAATTAGGTAATCACACAGACGAGGCATAGATTATATGCGTGTATATGTATATATGCGTATACATGCATATATAT